>JASCZW010008075.1:0-55585 GCA_034211315.2 Aedes japonicus
ATTTTATACGTCAAACGAGCCTTGCAGGGCTCCATTTTCGTGGCCAGCGTCGCGAAATCGACGTTTTTCACCACCAGGGGCGGTTGCTTGGGTGTCCGATTACTTTCCGGTGTGGAAACAGTCGGTTGGATACGTTAGCGAGCGCGCTAAAGGCGTTGCTACTCAGCAGCTGCTGATTCACGTCGAGCGTCGACGTCGGGCTTCTTCCGCTTGCTTTTCTCGCGGACGTGCCAGCCACATCGGGCGGCGTCTCCTCTGTCTCCATCCTCTGGGAGGGGAGCAGCAGGGACTACGGTGCACTGGTACACGAGGAGAGCGAACGAACGAAATAGAACTGGAAGCACTTTTCAGAGCGCGAGCGTAAAACACGTCCGAACGTGTCGCTAAGAACGATACTGAACGTGATCACAACTGCGTCGATCCACACCTCGTCATACAGTCTGTGGGTGAACACAAAACAAAGGCTCACCGGATTGGTCCACCAATCGGCGTGAATGGCGTTGCAAAAAAGAACACAAAATGTTGGTCGGAAAAGGTGACCGTATTCCCGCGGCCGATCTCGGGGTTAGTAAAGGAGTGTGTGTCGCAGGAAGAGTGGAAAAGGAAAGGAAACGAGCTCTAAAACGATGCGTCCTCCATGGTAGTAATGCGGTGTGTGAACGTTTGGGCTCGAAAAACTTTCGCTATCGCGAACCGGTATGTTTCTATTAACTGGAACCGCATGCAGGGCAAAGGTTCACTGCGAGAATGGTGGCCTTCCTACATAAGTACATACTTGTAATATCAGAAATATTGCTCATCGCATCTTCATCAACGAGGTGTGCGACGTCAATGCTGTTTGTTTTATTGCAAAAAAACGTGTTAAAAATTTCCACAATCGGCAAGTTTACGCAACTCTCACGATTTAAACGATAGTTGCTGGCGAACCGTCCTACAAGAAAAGATGAGAAAGTGAAAGCTATCACAACTCCAAATCAAACAGGTTGTCAAAAATTAGGACAGGCGCAATAATCTCAATGTTTGGGTCGAGATTAGCTACAAATCAAATGGAAACGGGCAGAATCCACTGAGAGGGAAAACGAGTTGATTTATACAATTGTGTTTTACAAGCAGTTAAATCTAACAATCCGTTTGAATCTAGCCGATTTGAAGTTGGTTCAGTGATGTAAAACCCCTTGGTTCTTGCATCTTGTATTTACAGTACACTCTTGAGACTTATCGGTAATCTCGAAACTTTGTTTTTGTTTTGATTCGCTGTATTATTTTGACAGAATATTTGAGCGTGTGTTCATGTGGCTACGTTATTAGGGATGAATCATTAAGCTTGGGACTGAGCATGGAACCGATGTGCTGGTCCTTCCTGAGCCACAAACTACATCCATTTTCTTCTTGACTATCCAGTTGATGGTTAACTCGTTTTTTAAATCGGCAGAGCATACACAAAGGTTTTTTTTTGAACGGGGGATACGTTCCACTTTTATTATGGAACCGTGTAAAAAAAGACTAAACAGATTTAATAAACTCACATGCTTAAACATTTTATATTGCTTCGATTATGTTTGTATGCGTTATCTTACCATGGAATGGTAAAAATACAGTTTTTAAAATTTTGAGTATTTACACCAAAAATTGTGATTTTTTTGAAAAACTGCCATGTGATTACTCTTTGCCCAAAACGTAAAATGCTATTTGAATTAGGTCGATAAGTTGTTTCGTTCTGGAGTTATCACCGAAAACAAACCGTGTAAAAAAAACGGGTTAAAAATACCTTAGTGTACTCTACATTTTGGCTATTTTCTTGATGATCTATCATCAATAATAATGTCAATTACTCGATTCCGTGAAAGTAACAAGAAATTATTAGTACCATTAGCTAAAACATTGATAGCACAAAATCGCATGTCGTTAGTGTATAGAGTGAATAAAATGGGCCCCAATACACTCCCTTTGGTACGCCAAGACTGTTCTCCACTTGGTTTGGAACGGAATCATTTAGAACAGTCTGTTCAGTTCTATCAGACAAATAGTTTTCAAACTGGGTTGTGGGTTTTGGGGGTGGAAGCTCAATAAAATGATATCTCCTGGGCGCCCAGGACATCACTTCCGGCGAGGTCTGGCGCTTGAACCTACACATTTGAAAAAAAAAATCATGTAAATTTAAGACTACTTGGATGCACATAAAAGGAGCGGACCGTTAGACCGACATTTGCGTCTGTTCTTAAATTTACAAGACTATAAAAACTCGAAATATTAACTTAAAAGACATGACGTAAATATAAATGCTTCTCGATGCCAGTTTTTTCAAGGATCTAGTTTTAGTTAACGTCAGAAAAAAATAAAGATCCGGCTCTTCAAGGCCATAGATTGTAGTCGTTAAAATTAACTCTATCTTATTTTGTAGGGTTCAATTTGTTCCTGAATCTCCAAATGCTCGTAAAAATTTAAAATAACATTCTACCAAACCCAGTCGTTGGCCTTCGCCAAATAATATTTTAAAGATGCTTGAATCTGTCGCCATGTTCAGATTAATGAACAGTGTAAACAAGTGGCCGCTGCATAATCGGTTCGTGAGTCACTTAAAAAGATTAATTTGAGAACATTCTTTCCCTTACCCTTAATTTTCTTTATTCTAATACTGCAGTTTCAATTATCGAACATTATATTTACGATAAATGCAATTTGAACTTGTGACTTGTCGTGACACGTAACTGATTAAATAAAAAACTGATTATTATGACGCGTGAAACTGACAGGTTTTAAAAACAGGTCTGATGTTGTTATAACACCAAAGACAAGGATCATGTAAATTTAAGGCTTGCAAACCCAAGTATTCAGTCAAACGGCTAGTTTTTAATGCCTCACGAACTTAGATTTGATATCACCTTAGGGCTTCTTGTAAATGTATTATCCGAAACGTAACTTTGAGTGTGTCAGTATTTATTTTCTTGGGTTGTAAAGGGTGTCCACAGTTAAATTACATCACTTTCAATAAACTGTAACATTTTGCCCTTTGGGTTGATTTCAACGAAATTTTGCGTGAAATGACCTCAACGTATATTGTTTACACTGCGGGAGTTTCATTGTGAAATGTGTCGTAGTTTCGAAAATGGAATCGAAGGAACAGCAAGTGCGCGAGAACATTTTGCACACGCACTTCGACAACCCACTTCTTTTGCGACGAGCCATCGGAAAGTTGTTGAAAATTCACCAGTCTACAGTGTCTCGTGTCATAAAACGTTTCGGGGAACGTTTAACTGTTGATCAGAAGAAGGTGAGTGGAAGAAAAAGTGTTCCGTACTGTGTGAAGGATCACAAGCGAGTGGTTGCTGCCTTTAAATGCAAACCCAACTGTTTCGTGCAGAAAGCCAAGAAACCCCGGCTCGTTCACTCAAAGTTCAGAAAGCTCCAAAACGCAATGAAAAACAGAAAGTTCTGGCTTTTGGTTTTGTTAAAGAAATACAGTGAACAAAAAATACCTGAATCAAGATGTAATTTATTCCCTGAATATTTCATGACAATCGGTTGAGAGACTTGTTTTTTAGGACGAGTTTAAAGTGATGCAATTTAACTGTGGACACCCTTTATTTACGTGCAACAAAGGCTACATCACTTGTTATATTCATTATTTTAAAGAGTGTAGCTATTTAGCACTGTTACTTGAAGGAATAGCCATTGCAGAACCCGTTAACCGGAAAGGTAAGCCCTGGTCCTCCGGATTGCCGAGAATTGACAAGTGAACGCGGATCGGAACAATTGGTGAAGAGTACAGTGACAGGAAGGACTTGCGATTGAAAACTCGTTCCGTGCTATTGTAAATAGCATAACTTATGTTTCTAACAAGGGCCGAGAAATCGTTTCAAAAGTGTGTTTCCGAATTTTAAAATTACAGCAACAATCGCATTTTTACGCTCTACGTTTTCTCTTCATAATCGTAAGCTGCATCATCGTCAAGGCCAGCTTCAGTGAACTCAGTTGCATTTCCAATTACAAGTTTTTTAGTGACCCATCGCTGGAACGCCTTTGAATTTCGATTGTAAGTGCACAACGTTTTTTCACGGAAAATTTCTTTTTTCCATAGCTGGAACTACCTGCAACTACTGTAACTATGCAACTTGAAAGATGTTAAATAGAATAAAGACTGTATTCGATGAAATTTGCACACACGCAATTGTTCGTAACTTTTTAGCGTGTGGGTAAAAATTATTGAAATTTTAACTGAATGTATTTCATTGTGTTATGCCAATTGTGTAATGAGTTTCGTGAAAATCGGTAGAGTGATTTCAGTGATGGCTTTGAATGAAGAAATAGTGCGCCAACAAATTTTGGGCACTCACTTCGAAAACCCAAACGCTTCTCATCGATGGATCGGAAAACAGCTCGGAATCGCACATTCAACCGTATCTCATGTGATGAAAACGTTCAAGGACCGTAAGACAACCAAGCGGAAAAATGGTAGTGGCAAAAAACGTGGCACATCAAATCCGGAGAAGGTCAGGATGGTATTGAACCAATTTAAGCGTTATCCCAACATTTCGATCAGGGATGTTGCGAAAAAGGTGAAAGTTTCAGTTTGTTTTGTTCAGAAAACATTGAAACGTTTTGGATTACATGTGTACAAGGTCCAGAAGGCACCAAACCGGAGCAATAAACAGAACTCGGTGGCCAAAACTCGTGCAAGAAAACTGTACAGGGAGTGGCTCACAAAACCGTTCTGCATTGTGATGGACGATGAGACCTACATTAAAGCCGACACCAAAGAAATGCCAGGACAGGAACACTACGTCGCCACCTCTAAGTTGGCCGTTCTGGAGAGTGTACGGAAGAAGAAACTGTCGAAATTCGCCAAAAAATTCCTTGTCTGGCAAGCGATCTGCGGTTGTGGCAAAATGAGTCAGCCCTTCATCACCTCTGGGACCGTCAACGGACAAATCTACAAGGACGAATGCCTCCAAAAACGACTTCTGCCCTTCTTGAGATCTCACGATGGCCCGACACTGTTTTGACCGGATTTGGCATCTTGACACTATGCCCGGCCCGTCTTAGACTGGTACAAAGATAATAATGTAGCTTTTGTACCAAAAGACGTCAATCCCTCCAAACACTCCGGAGCTTCGCCCAATTGAAAAATTATGGGCAATCATGAAGGCAAAGCTCGTTAAAACTCCAAAACTGATAGAAAATGAACTTGAACTAAAGAAAGTGTGGTTAAAAGTAAGTAAGCAAGTCGGTCCTATCATTGCCCAAAATTTGATGAGAGGGGTCAAGGCAAAGGTGCGGGCATTTGGGTTGGGAGAAGAGGTTCAATAAACAAATGATGTCAAAACTTAACCATTTAGTAGTACTTTATTTCCAGAAAGTTTGAAAAGAATCGGGCTCAAGGAAATTTTGGTGACCTATTTTGTGTGTTATTTCATCGAATACAGTCTTTATCGTATGAATAAGATTTCATCATATTCAGGTTTTTTTCTCATACGGTTCATAAGTTACAAATGATTTTCGGTGTGCCTTTTTTATCGAATACACCCTCTAACTACATAGATGAAAATTCCAAACTGACTATTCCTCTTTCAACTGCGTTTTTTACTGACGAATCACCGTCGGCGTTTACTTTCATAATAGCTATTAACCACTTATTAATCCTCAATTCTAGGCTAGTTCAAATATTTGTTGATATTGGGTTCACAAGTTCACAAACATTCCCTACGTGGTCAGTTAGTTATTTTGCATTGATTACAGCACGCAAACAAACATATAATGTTTTCCGCATGCAAAACAACAAAGGCACATGACTGTGTAAGTAGTAAACAAATCTGATCGTCTTATCAGTGGGAAAAGGCTACCGCATGACGCATCTCCGCATAGTCCGACACTAGCGGCACTACTCGTGGTGGTGACTGATCCTCGTCGGTTGAGCGGCGATGATAACGGACAACGCATGGACGGGGCAAGTCCAGGAAAGCTACAGATTGTGAGCCTTACGGAAGAGAGTGAGAACAACATTCTTCTCTCGTGCAAATAGAATCTATACCCCCGTGCATTCTTATCTACAATAGCAAGCAGCAGAGCGAGAGAAAGAGTGCTCACCAAGGGATGCTGTGCGCTGCACCCAGCAACCGGGCGAGATCTAATCTCGCGATGGCTTCGGGTTCGCTCCCCTTCTGTCAGTTGGTTCTTTTGGCCCGTATAAATTTTCCAGCCATTCTGAAACGTGCGATCACTAGTGCTTGAAACGCTGAAACGTAACGATCTCTCGGTGGAATAACGAATTCGTTGTAATAGCTACCGTTGTTCTTTTGTTAGTTTTTCTGGTTCGGAAAAAAGTGACTCAAAATGACCGTCAACGAGAAAACCAAACTGCTGCCCAAGGAGTACCATAAGTCCTACGTGATTCCGATCCCCCAGGAGGAAGATCTCAACAATAACACCAGTGCGAGCATACTTCAAAACTAGTAAGTGTTCGGAACGTTAATTTGGTCAGTGCGTGCGTGCGTGCGTGCGTTCAGTTATTGTGACTCGTGGGAACAATCAGATACTTACCTACACTACTACGGACATGATGGAACAAATTGTCTTGTTGTCTTTTGTGTGTGGTGACGCATTCCATGTGCGCCTTATGGCGCTGAACCACGATGGTGGTGGCTAAAGTGATATTGATTCCTTATCTGTGATAATGGAAAAATTCCGTGGTTAGCACGCAGTGAGTGTAATCATACGGCAATTTGCTGGCATGTTAATTGTTTTGATTGGGTTGCGTGAAAGGCGAAAGTCGATTACCGGGGAATTTTCGTGATACGGATATATATAGCTACTGAGTTCGTTCGTCTCTGCTACGTTGTTGCAAAAACCTATAAAGGATGAATGATGTACCTAAAAACCTTCGGGTTGTACTAAATGTTGACGTAGAACTTCTAGCATGCTGTTTTCTCATTACTCTTTTAATCCAAATATTCAAAATTTCTTTGAGAGAGACTGTAATGGTTATTATTGTTCCTAAATTTATGACAAATCGTTTCACCATTGGCGATAAAACTCATGTAAACGTAAATGTTATATTTTACATAATAATACATAATAATATAACAATCGAAATATTATATGGTCCAAACTTTCAAAGGCAAAAAGTGTTCTTTTTTTATATGTATATGATTCATATTGATTTATATTGACAGTAATTAGAATCTAACGGATCCTCCCATATAAAATTTTGGAGGCGATTGTGAAGTATATTTTATAAATATCGCTTGAAATACACAGTTATTCATTCACAATTTTAAAGCTCCATCTGTTAGATCGGATTACCGAACGTTCTGCTGTTGAGAATTCGGTAAAATTTTACAGATTTCTGTAAAAACATCTAAGTGTGAAAAGTATGTTTTAGCACAATGCTGTTTCGTTGATGTTACGCAATACGTAATTTCAAATGAAAAGTTTGATTCCCAGGTTATAGTTTCTAAGTTGGATTTTTGTTTGTTTACAGATTTCTGTTTTTTTTTACAAATATTGAGTTGATCCAATAAGAACAAGCAGTTTCAACACGTTACAAAGCTACACATTTAGATTTTTTTTTACAGAAATCTTTTAAACTTTACCGAATTCTCAACAGCTGAGTTCGGTGATTTTTTCGATAACCGAAAAAAAATTTAATCCTCCAATGCGATCACCGAATAATCCGGTACTTATTTTACAAAAAAATCTGTAAATTTTCCAAGGATCTGGTTTGTAGTTTTGCCGAAATTTTCTGTATTCTTTTACTATGTTCTAATTATATGAGTCTAAGGCTTGTTCGCGACAAAATCTGGACAGATTAAATTTGGAATGAAACAAATTTGCTGTTAGTTCAATCCAAGGTGCATTTTCTTATTGATTTAATTGTGCATTATTAGCCATCTTAAAACTAATTACAGTTACTTAGATAAGCTGCATGAAGAATCTACGAACTTTTGAGTTTACTTCAGCCATTAGAGTCTGTGCAGACTTCTCTGCAAACGATTTAGCTGCTTTTGTCCGAGATTTTCGAAAATTTTCTATAGTTGTAGCTTCTTGTTTATATTGAGAGAGTTCTCCCTTCACGAGAGCCCAATACCACTCGATAGGTCGCAACTTCGGGCAGTTAGGTGGATTCGCATCTTTCGGTGCAACATGGACTCCATTCGCTTTATGCCATTCCAAAATATCTTTGGCGTAGTGACAAGATGCCAAATCAGGACAGAATAGCAAGGCTGCGTAACAATCGCTTCTTTAGGCATTCTTCATGGTATATTTCCTTGTTTACCGTTCCAGTAGTTATGAAGCTTTGGCTTGTTTGACCACAGCTACATATTGCCTGCCAAACCAAATATTTTTAGGAAACTTGGCCTTTTTCTATATCTTGAAATGTTCCTCTACGCCGTTCCGTTGCATGGCAGTACAAGACATTCCGGGAAGCTGCGTGAAGTCTTCCAGCATATAAGTTTCATCGTCCGTTATCACGCAGGAAAACTCCGTCAAATATTCGTGATACAACTTGCGAGTCTGGGTTTTAGCCATCACATTCTGTTTATAATTACGGTTCGGTACACTTTTCACCTTGAACGACTGCATATCTTGCCGGTGCTGTTGTGATTCATAGTGGTTGTGTGTTGGCAGTAATTTGCATCGCATAAGCGGCAACAACGCCAACAACGGTGCCGTCTAGTACGACATCTGTGGCAGTAGCACCTCGTCGCGCGTCGCGTTGTTCTGCGTCGGGGTTTACTAGTGTGCGTGTGCAATTCGTTACCTGTGAAGCTGAAGTTGGAAGAGTGTTGCGTGTCACGGGATCGCGCTGTTGTGTGTTGGTGATTTTTTCCTCAAGCGAGGTCAGGTCCAAAGCAACCGAGGTCATAATCGAGTGTATTTATCTTTTGATTCTGTTTCTCGAAACCAAGTGCCGGTATCTGAACTGGATTTTAGTGGAAGATACCACAACCATGCCAGGGTGAATTTTGATTCGGTGTGCAGGCTTGGTTTGTAAATTGATCGGTGCAACAAGAGTGTATTGGACACAGATATGTTACTATCGGAAGGTTTCCGACACGTCGGCGACGGTCGGGTTGATGTGGACGAGTGTCAACGGCAGCAGCTGCAGGATTTGGCCATCTGGGACATCGAGGAGGGCTGGTTTGCAAAAGCAACAAGTAGTTTGTTTCTACCATGTTTTGAAGACAATATCTCATATTCTATATTATTTTATTTCGTCTATTTTGTTTTGTTTTGTTTTTCGTTATGCTTGTCTCTTTTCAGTCACATTGGACCGGCCCATTGCTTTTGGTGGATAGTGCAACATACTTTCAGCGTATCGTTAACCAAAACGAACCCTGCTACTAACCTTTCCCAAACTATCCAACATCCCAGTGATTTCTCGTGGAAGTGCAGAGGATTTCTCGGCTTCCTTCAAAGCGAGTATCATGTCAACACGTTCCTTCCCATTCCCTATTTGACCAGCATTCGGACACGGCCGGCGCCGGTATTGCTTTATGATGGATCACCAGTTTTTACACATTGAAGATGTATGTTAGTCCCAAACATCATCTGTTGGTTCTTTGTGCAAATACAGCTGATCTGGCAATAACGGAATTGCATCCGTGGGCGGTCAATCATGCTCATGCTCATGCTCACGACTGCATATCTTGCCGGTGCTTGGAAGTATGCACGAAAGTTGAAGACATATTTAGCTTTCTAGCCACAGAAATATCTTGTTCTCTTCTGCAATATTTGCTTCATCTTTGCTTTGCTAAAGTCAGTGTATTGATAATCTCGATGCTTGTTGTTACGAGATGTGTAAATATCTTGAAAAATATCAGCACATAAGTTACTGATTTTGGTTGGGTCTTTACCGTCTTTGTCGTTGAATTGCATTTTTGTTGGAAAATTTCCTTATTTCTTCTTATCCTTAACAAGACCGAAAAAATGATTTCGGGTCTGATTTAATATTAGTTTCAGTTGTTCTATAATACTCTACATGCGCGATCTTCATTCCTAAATTCAGTTGATCACAGATAGTCATCCCAAGTAACAATTTTAGTTTTATTCCAGTCGTATAGCACTCCTCCCGGCTTTGTTGATAAAACTACATTCAAAACTGTTTTGTCCACCAACACCTCCTCTATGCGTCTTTAAAGCTGAAACGTGTCCTAGTGGCCCACTCTATAGACGGTTGTAAAAACAAATTAATAAAACCTCTACAAGACCATGAAGATTTTAAAAAGGTTTCAGCGAAAGATGCTATGACCACGTGAGAACCTTTATAAAACCTGTTGGCTGCCATCAAAACCAGCATAGAGCCAAATGGTCACAGCTGTCAATCTTCACGGTGATATCGTGGTTGGTTTTTGTTGTTTTGCTTTGGTCGATTCTCTGCTTTTTTGATTCATTTAACAGTAAATAATATCTGAGGGAAAAGTTCGAATGTTGCAGGGAATTTTGTTTGATAGCAAAATGTCCAAAACAAATCGAGCATTTTATAGCGTATCATTCTCCAAATCATATGCACATTTAATTTTATGGTGAATAATGACACGGTAAGAGCCGAAAATTATAGCGACTCGGAAATTATGCGAGTTAACAACATTAAAAACAAAATTGAAACAAATATATTCGATAAATTAATCATGAATTTTCTGAAAATGGATGGAATTTAATAAGGTTCTTTAAAAGAATGCCGAAATTAGTCTCTGATCTACAGTACATTTGCATTACATTTAAAAGTTGGTGTATTTCCACATCTCAATGATTTCTTGTGTTTCAATATGGTGATTGCAAGAAATCACAGTTTTGCCATAAAGCCAATTCATCTTCGCAATGGCTACTATAAAACTATTTGGTAATTTGGTGACTTTCCTCAATGCCAATTTGCCGTTTCATGCATTTACTGGAGGTAAATTGGTTTTAAAATGCTTTTTCAAATGGCCATAATAAGATTTCATGAATGAGTCCTAAAGCGGCATTTCAAAACAGCATTTTACGAGTTCATAAAGTCCAAATTAAAACCTTTGATAGTAGCAAACGGAATTTCAGAAGACAAGGTCTTAAAATCGCTGTCAAGAAGCTGTGTAGGTTCTCATTAACCTGAATAACATTTGAAACCTACTGACACCTCTTGCTGCGATAATAAAACCAAATTGATTTCTAGTCGCTTTCATAAAACTTTAATAAAACTTATTAAAGCTGGATGGGTTTGTCAATGTTACTTGGGATATTTGTTGTTACGTTCATATCATTTTTATCTCGTTTTTATAACTTTTGTGCGCTTTTTGCTTTCTATTTTTGAGATTTATAATCTTCTTGTTATACTACATCGGATTCTTGTTTGGTCTTTTCCTATATCCTTGGGGTTTTGCAATCTCTAATATATTGTAGATGTTTTGATAGAATACAAATACGGCATGCTCTGTTGGCAAATTACGAATTATGAGTTGACAATCAATCGAGTATAGTTTATTTTTAATTAGATTGAAGTCTGCTTGTTCTCAAACAAAATAAATTTCGGATAATGCGTTATCCAATATTGTCAAGACTGAAAATGTAATATTTAATAGCAGTATGAAGTGCCTAATTGTTCCAAAAAGGAGCTGGTGCCTCAATAACGCAGACATCTTCGGTCATATTAGTGAACAATAAATCAAGGTAGCTATTGTTCTGATGACGTTTGCATTAAAAAAAGGAACAAAAATTGCTGATTTTTCAAAGGTTGACCTGCACCCACACTAACAAAACTACCCATGCAGCATCAATCACAGTAACCCATGGGCCAGCAGACAAAATTTGACAGCTCTATCAGTCGAACTCTAACCGTGATGGCAAAAACAGTAAAGCAACTCCGATCAGAAGAGTGCGCGTTCAAAGAAAGGCACCCCGCCGGACATCGTGCGGCACTTTGTGGACGCCGGATACGCCCGTTCCGGCATCTACAACATCTTGGCACTATTAGGCAACAATCAGAGCATCGGTTCCGGACGGCAGACGACCCTGAGCGACAAGAAGCTCTAAAGTAGGCTGAAGAGGAAGACCGAAGGAAAAGTTTCTACATCGCTGCGTGCGTTTGGCCGGGAGGTCAGTTCAACCGGCCAAACAGTGAAAAAGTACCTGGCGAACATGAACATACATGTCAGGAAGCGGAAGTCGCGTACACTGGTTTCGGAACTGCAGGCAAGGACGCAGTAGTAGCGGCTGAATAAGATGGTCAACTCGATTTTCCCGGCGAAGGATGTGAGCTCCGAGGTGAAGTTCATTTCACACACCAAGTTCCCCAAGAAGGTGCTGTTGTGGCAGATAATCAGCGAGATGGGGATGTCAAAGCCGCTCTTCTTTCGCTCCGGACTGACCGTGAACGGGGAAATTTACAGTACGAAATGCCTGTCGGAAGTTGCGTCGTTAATCAAGAAACACCTAAGGGTGAAGACGCGGCCGGATCTGGCGTTGGCCCACTACTCGAAGCGATCGTTGGAGGAGATGGAGCGGCTGAATATCGATGTGGTACCCAAGTTGGCGAACACGCCCAACGTCTCCCAGCTGCGTTCCATCGAGGATTTCTGGGCCAACCTGAAGCGTAAGATCTAATCCAACAATTTTGTCGCAAAAACTGAGGAGGAATTGATAAATAAAACAAAAAAAGAACTCAAAAACACGAATACACGTCCACCATAGCGAATGTTGTGGTTAACTGCCGGAAGGCCACTCGCAAGGGCGTAGATTTTTTTTGCAAGAAAGCTTAAATAATTACCTTCCATGGGAAATTTATCAAAAGCAATGATTTGTCTTAGCTTTTTTATCACCATCCGAAAAAAAGTCATTTTTTTTAAATGCAAACGTTAACGATTTATCTCGATCGTGTGATGTAATGTTACCGGATGGGATAAAAACCCACCACCAGTGCAAGGATTATCTATATCTGCAGGACTGTTTGCAGCAAGTTGCCCCGAGAGAATAGGCTTCGTGATGGTTTGTTGTAACGGGGCCAGTCGATCTCAATGAGGACCTTCGGAAGGCTACGGCTAGAAGGCCGCGTGTTTTCATATGACAGGGACTGGCAACTTCACGAACCCTTGTCCAGATAACAATTCCTTCGACTGCCTTAGGCTTACCCCCCCCCCAATCCCACCCAGGTAACCAATAAGCAGTTCCAAAGCGTCTTAACGCAGCCTATCAAGCAATTAAGACGCCTTAATTGCACCATGAATGACACTTTTGGCCCAATATATGGCTGCTTAACTGCAATGCTATGATAATGCTTTATTAATGCTATTTTGCATTCAAAATGCTTATTACAGGCTACAAGCATTTAAATACCATTTGAAATTCAACTTTACAACAGATAGCATTTAAGATGCTGCTATAATGCTAGTATAAAGCTTGTAGCATCTGAAATGCAGATTGAGGGTTGATTTACTGCATATGCTAATGCTTATTGGTTACCTGAGCAGTTATAGAGTTGTTGTGCGGTGCACAACGTTAATATCACGGAACGGCTGTACAAGCTGTACAAGAAACAACTTCACACACTTAGAAATTATGAATTTTAAACAAGACGTAATGCATGTTTGTAAAATGTCGGGAAACGTAAACAAAGATTTCGTGTAAAATTGTGTCTCCTTAAATGACACATACGCGACTCGACGAAAGATGTGTTTGATTGAATTTATTTTCTCATCTCTTTCAACTCATTCTTATGTGCAAAGGGACGCTTGCATTTTTCGGTCTCAGGGAACAGAAATTTACATAAAATTTTGGTAGTATGCATGTAAAAAGCGGCTAAAGTAAGTCATTACGAGACATAATATGCATATGTTCAAAATATACACACTACCAAAATGTCATGAAAATTTCTGTCTCCTGCGGCCGACACATGCAAGCGTCCTTTAACACATAAGAATGAGTTGAAAGAGAGGAGAAAATAAATTCAATCAAAGATATCTTTCGTCGATTTGCGTACACGGCCAGCCCTTTAAACTCAGTTTTGAGTCGTTTTTGACTCACTTTCGTCAAAATTTGAGTAAAAGTTACTGGCATTGACAAGTCGACGAATTACAAACATCCATCTGATTTGAGTCCATGTTTTTGATATGCCGACTTGTCAATGCGAGTAAAATTTACTCAAATTTGAGTGACTCCACTTTTGACGATATATGTGTCAGTCTCGGGAGACATAATTTTACACGAAATCTTTATTTACGTTTCTCGACTTTTTACAAACATAAATTACGTCTCGCGTAAAATTCAGAATTTCTTAGTGTGTATCCACTTGATTGATACTGAAAAAAATAAAAATATTAGAAATTTATCAATATCTGACTAGTCCTGGATAAGCCGAAAACAGAAGCGATCATTCCAAATATCAAAGATAAAATTTCAATGCGCGATATTGTTCTATAACACATGCGATGAGCGATATTATTTCATAATACAGAGGATTTTAAAACGTACGATCAAAAAATCCATCAATCTTAAATTTCGATATTATCACTTTTTAGAACCGTAAGTTACCAAGACGATTGATTCAGATCCACTACTATCTTTTTTTATACAATCACCTCGGTTTCAAGGGTCATTTAAAATAATATTAGTAGTAAAATGCAATAATTTTTACGACGGTGATTTAATGACTAGTCGATGTCTCAAGCTTTTACTGCCTGCTGAGAGTTTTAATACTATCGATTACGACATGCGGACCATTGCTACACTCCACTGACTGTCCAATGCCGATATAGTTCAATGAAGCAAATCGGTTCTGCAAATAATCACATTAACGTTCGCAAACACGTGATTCCATTCGCTGACAGCGACTGCTATCTTTTATCTACCGCTATCACCTTGTGAGTGCATCTGTTGCTTTCCAGTATCTGTCGGCCGTCGAATAAGCACTAAGCCAATAAGGCACAGAGTCGCAATCCTGCTCCATCCCCAGTCATCCAAGCAAACAACATGGCAACATACTCTCTCCTTTCCTGCATGACGACAAACACGACAAGATCATTCCCCGTTCGCAAAATTCGATTAAAGAATGACGTGATGAGACACACTGGCAAATTCCTTCTTTCGATAATGGCGGACAACGTAAAAACAAGCGTTCCATCCTTCCCCAAATCAACCCGGGGTCAAGTTCAATGCCGTAAAGAATTGTTGAACCAAACCCCAACTGACTTTCAGTCGCAGTTTCTATGGTCCAGCGCGGATGCTGATAAACGTAAATACCGTCCCTACGTAATACGATCCGCTCCTTCCTTTTTTTTGTTGATTTTGCGGACGCGCGAAAAACGTGATCGCACCTCATTCGACGTAATAAAATCATTCGTCACCGCATTATCTCTGGTTTTCTTTGCTTCTCTATTTTCAGTGATTCGTACGCTCTAACCAAGGAAGAATTGAACAAATACATCGATGACCCATTCTGGACTCGAGTGCGTTACATCTGCTTCTCCCTCTACTGGATTGTTTGTATCCTGGCCCTAATGTGCTCATGCTACCTGGCAGCGGAAGCCCTGGATTCCGGATTATGCGAAGCGATAATCGAAAGCAACGGTTCCTCAATGCTTGACAATGGCAGCTTCGTTGGAGGCAGCTCAACCCTACCGCCTGCGACCACTATCAGTGCAGCAGTTGCTGATAGCTCGGGCGTTGTTTTGCGTATGCTGAATCAACCATCCTCCTGAGAAGTAGCCTGCCTTAAAAGGCTGTAGCTCAATTGCTGTGATCGAAGCTTAACCTCACCATTGTAATGTTAGTGACGACTAGATTATATAATCAAACCGACGAAAGTAGATAACGATAATTAGGTATTTATTGTGACATTTAGCTATAGTTTGCATCAACGAATTCATCCGCATGTTTGTAAATAGTTTCGCGTTTCAGTTATCAGCATGCGGGAAACATCTCGCTTATCAGATTACCTTTGCGCATGGATGAGATTTAACGCACATTAATCATAGAATAAGCCGCTGGCTGACTGGTTAGAACTGGCCTTCAATTTAGAAACATGTGATTACAACTAGAAGCCAGAGATCAGGAAAACTGATGTAATAGTAGGGGAAAATTGCCTAAGACTTTTACCCATCGGCAGGGCACGAGGCTTGCCATTGACATATTTGTAGATGTCGGACGATGCAGTGTTTTGTAATGGAACGCTGTTGAACAATAATAAACAAATTATAATATAGGTTATTGAAATGGGGGATGTTTTCTTGTTTTTGAGAAATTATGTTAATCTACTTTAACGGGTGGATTATTCCGAAGAAATGGAACTTTTCTGTGTGTAAGGGCGAATGGGATTCTCAAGAGTTTACGTATTTTTGGTTACCTAATTGAAGAGCATTTGCACGCTAAATGATAGTTTGGCTGATTTTGACCAGCTCGAACTTAAACGAAGCTTCACATATACATTACGTTAAAAAGACTGAGTATACTCCACTACTGCCATAAAGAAATGTTTACTCTAGAGTACAGGGTGTCTCACAATAGATGTCACTAAAACAAAATGGGATTACAGCTAAACAAATCAACCAAACCATAGCATTTATTTTTCATTTGAAAGATACATGCTACAGAAATAAACCATATTAATTCAATTCGAATCTCTCGCCCTTTTCCTTGATAACTTTCCGCAAACGCTTTGTAAACGCATCGCAGCTGGCACGCAAGATTTCCTGAGGAATTTGGTCCCAAATATCAACCAAATGTTTCATGAATCGATCTAAAGTAAGCCTTTTCGTTGTGCCTATATGTTGTATAACCCCAAACAAAGTAGTCAAGTGGGTTGAGATCCGGTGAAAATGCAGGCCATTCGTCGTTTGTGATGAAATCGGACGAATTTTTGGCCCACCACTTCTGTTGGGAACAATATGGTATATTCCCATACAGTGTTGAAACATAAGGAAGCAGATGGTTCTTCAGAACCTGCCCGATGTAATATTCAGTGTTGATTTTTTCATTAAGTTCTTTGAAAAAAAGAGGAAGATTTCCTTTTCGTGAAACGGTGCCCCATACCATGATATTCGATACTTTCTGATAGTGTTCTACAGCTAGTTTATCTATTGGAATATTGGCAAGACTTTGGTCATACACACTATCATTTTGTTGATTATGACTGTCCTGAAGGAGGCAGAGCTTTTCATCCGAAAATAAAATCTCGCAGTCACCGTGCCCAACCAAAAGATATCTGCTTCCTTGGTCCCTGGGTTGCTTTAAACGCTCCGTCAACCCGTGATCCCGTTGTTGCTTGTACGGCTTGAAGCAGGGGACATTTGAAATGGTTTGCTCAATTTACGGCCAGATCCGGCAGGATTACGTCTTATTTGCTCGCTCACACATTTGATCTTCGTTCTGTCAGTTCGTCTGGCACCTCCTTTGTGTAGAATATGGACATTTCCAGTTTCCTCGGACCGTTTCAAGGTACGAAAAACAAAACGCTTACTCACTTCAAACAGTTTAAGGCTATAAGCTTTTGCAAATGTAATTTTAAAACTTGCTCCCGTATGGCTTCCATGGCAGCTGAAAAATATAAACAAACGGAATCGCTAATTTATCTTCAGTGATAAGCTGTCAAAAATATACACTCAAAACGGATATAATGAATTTCACTGTTAAAATTACCCAGATGAAATAAACCAACACTGTAGCAAGTTCGTTGGTTGCACGACAAAACTGACTGAGAATATGTTGTGGCCCTACTTTTGAAGTTTGTAAAATAATGTACACTGAGAGAAACCAATTCTTATTCTTGTAAAACAAACGAGCAGGGTTCCATTCATCAGCCTTGTATCATAGACTAACTCTAAGACCAGTAGGTCCCATACAAAAACGATTTTTTTCTTGGCTCAGTCAGTACTAGCACATCGGTCCCAAGCTCGGTCCCATGCTTAGTAATGCGCCTCTTATAACGAACTCACACGAACACACTCTCAAATATTCTGTCAAAATCACACAGCAAATCAAAACAAAGGCGCAAATATGTACAGCAAGGTGCTAACTTCAAGGTGTACTTCGGTCAAAGGGGTTCTACAACAGTGATCCAATTTCAAATCGCTAGTTGCATATTGATTGTTGCTTGTATGCAGCGGTACGTTACATAATCCATTGTAACTCGTATAGTAATTGTGCTACATCACACACTCAGACTTTTTTTTACAGTATACTGAATTTTTTTTACCGAATATGAAATAGCTGAATATTTGGTAATCAATGCGGTAATTTTACAGTACGTTCAGTAAATTCAGATTCGCTACGGAGCTGTCAAGGTTTACGGACTACGTTAAACCAAGTGATGCATTAGAATGTCAGGCAAATTCTGTGTGGCTATTATTAGCGTTAAAAGGGTTTCAATTATTCGTGCCGGTCGCTTACCGATAGAAGCAGTTTAAGTCACAATATGATGGGTGCGGCTCTTATGGGACATAAAACCAGCGTTTTGAAGCCAGTATGTAAGAAAATTATATTGTACGCTCTTGAGATATTATTTGGTGGCCCTGAAAAGGGCCGTTTGGTTTTATGAGGACAGTGCGTGGGAAAATTCTCTTGTACACTCTTTATAATTCTTTGATGGCCCTGAAAAGGGCCTTTTGGATTAAATGATGACACGGTCACGGTTTCACGTTTTACGATGGACTATCTTTAAGGCCTAGAAGATAGTTGAGGATCTGTTAGGGAATATAAAATTATTAAATTAATGATAGTTTTGCTTATTCTTATAATCATAATCGCTTGACATTACGAAATGTTTATTCGTCGAAAATCAACATCATTGGACGGTGGTTCAAGACAAATGCATAATATTGCTGGCATTGCAAATGGAGGTCAGGAACGAAGGTTAAACCGGCAGAATCTTCATCACGACTACTTGTTTGATCACAGTTTAAAGCCAAGTCGAGATAAAGGTACTTCCTTATGAAATCAATGAAGGGAAGTTTCTCTAACTTTGGAACAATGATGGTAAAATTACCAGTCGCAATAACTGGCATACCTTTTCTGATGTATTTCACCAGGTTGCGTGCAATAAAATATTTAATCTGTTTGATTGTGAGACGTGGCAAAAACATATATAAAGTGTTGAACAATATATCAAACAAACAAACAAACTAAGAAATCTAATTCTAGATCATACCTGGTGAAATGAAAATCGAAAAGGTATATCACGCATTAAAACATGTTCAGCGCATTATTTGTATCGTAATCATGTGTAGGTTCGTATGATGTAAATGCACGCGGCGCATGTCATCACCAGAATACAATTAATACTATGTTGAAATTTATTAAGACAGGGAGCGATAACATAGAGAGATATTCAATTGTTATGATGACATGCACTTTGTCAAATTGAATTAAATTTAATAAATATCAATTTCCTACCTCGAGTTGAAGGACCTTCTCCAGCGTCCCAACTAGTTGTTGGCAACGCATTACCTCTTGCTGCTTTCAATTTCGCCCTATAACTACGAGCTCGCTCGGCATCGGTGCATGGTCGATTCAGAGGATTTCTTCCTGAATCTGCGCAAGCGTTCTGGATCAAATCGGTTAGGCATACACTATGTTTCTCAAAAAGTTTTTCTTCCTAGAGGTAGGACTCTATCCAACGCGAATCCTTAACACAACAGAACAACTGTTTATAACACACTACTAATTGGAATTTACAGAGAATTTTGGTTCGGAATATCATGTTCGACATCGAAAATGGTGTCCGTGATAGGGAATTTGTGTGGTTTAAGGTATGCGACGAAGGGAAAATAAGTTTTGCTAATCCCACTGGCTGCCAATCGACAATTTGAAACGAAAATCCCAATCAAACAAACTCTCAAGCTGAGAATATTAAATTGAAAGTAGCAAAGATGGATTTGTAATGATTTTTTTCGGTGAAATAAATCCAAGCACCGGCAGGCTTTGATTTATTTTCAATGATTTTATGGATCCGCTGCATAGTACACTGTTGCCTAGTAACGACTTGGCAAAATCCAATATGACTGCCAGTCGACCTAAAAGTAAGATAAATCGGCACTAGAATAAATGGTGCACAAACCGAACGAAATATTAATTTAATTCTTATATAAACATCTCTCTGAACTGGATTGGTTGTCTTAAAAAGAATAGATTATTTATTAGTGAGTTGCGCCAACCAGCTAGGTAAATTTTTTCCGACGGCTCGCCCTCCATGGAGGCGTTTTTGCAGTTGCGGCGAACGATTCGGCACCACAAATCCAAACGAAATAAAAGTTTAATTCTTGTATAAACAACTCTTTTAATTAAATTGGTTGTCCTCAAAAGGACAGATTGTAAATTTTTGGATAGCCCCAACAATTTTTTTTACCAACGGCTCGCCCTCCATCGAGCACCGAGCTAGATTTAAGATTAGTTCTTTAATAAACAACTCTTTTATTTTAATATATTGTCCTCAAAAGGACAGATTATTTCCACCTACTGCTGCTCGCCCCCAAGGACGCTTTCCCTCAAACAGCAGCGTTTTCGAAGTCGTGGCGAAACAATCGCCACGATGAAGTAAGATGGCGGCTTGCACATTCCGACGCGATTGTGCGTCCCCATAATCCGCCATTTTTCCTCATCGCGACGATCGCTGCTTGGGAGAGCCTTGGTACTTACCAGCTGCCTCTGCGACCAGCTACCAGCGACCAGCTCCGCACAGCTTCAATGCTGCCAAACGAATGAGGCAATTTTTTCCTAAGGGAAGGTTCATTAATTATGTCACGCAGTAGGAGGGGAGGGGGATTTGAAAAAACGTGACGATCCATACAAAAAATTTGAAGGTCCATACAAAAAACGTGACAAGGGGGGGAGGGGGGGTCATAAAAAGTCAATTTTTGCGTGACGTAATTAATGAACGTTCCCTAAGTGTGTTCCTAAGTTTCCCTCTTATACCGTTCTCTGCTGCATGCGAGACGTACATGGAGAGGCGAATGACATGATTGGTTAAAGTCCCTCTCTAATACAAAGAAGAAGAAGATGATGCAAGACGTTCCTTGCTTTGATTTGAAAACAGGGTTGCCCCATTATTTTTCGTTTCCATCTTTGTTTTTTTGCCAAAAAAATCTTGTTTATCTGTGTTTAACTGCCGAAAATCTTGGCAAAAATCTTAGTTTCAAACTTTGTGTTTGGATACTTTTCAGGTGCCTGAATGCTTATGTACTTCTTTTCTACAAAAGTGCTATTGAGTTAAATGCAAAATAGAACCGATATACATATACCCATCAGAACACATCTTTTTGATTATACAATATAAAACGGCCTTTTCAATACGGCTTAAGTGCACTTTCTTTTTAAAGGAAATAAGTGGTACAGGAATTAGTAGAAAATTCGCAGTGAATTTTCTTAGCAAGGGAAATGCCTGCTCAATAGGGTTTAAGTGCAATTATCGGGTTCCCTAAATCACACTACAACAAAACGGATTTTCGTTCTACTGGAAAACGGATCGGTGTTCTCGGGGAAAATCGATCATTGTACTTAAGCTCTTCTGACAGGCTAGCAGTGACATTATGATGAATCATGAAATCTGCCGAAGAATGCGGAGTAAGTTAAAAGTTCGCAATCAACTTTCTTAGCCAAGGAAAATCTAGCTTCCCATACGCTCGTTTGAAACACAACAAGTCTCCAAGTCATCCAATTCTTCTACCTCGATGTCTTTACTGATGATTGCCGTCGCAGCTCACGATACTAACTTTAGACACCTGTTTCTCACCGCTTTCAAAGAAGATCGGATATAGTTTAGTAATCGAGTAGAAATCCTTCAACGTGTGCGGCTTCTCGGGACAAAAGCTCGATGCAATAGTCAGAACTGGATCGTTCAGATCAATGGATCTGCCTAATGATCTGTTTAATCAACTTGGAATAGAAAGCACAGCAGATCAAGAAGATAGCCTCCTTACTACTGGCAACATGAAGTGTTCCGGATCGAAACATTTTTCCTGCTGCTGATCTGATATTGCAGTTTAAGTTATCAGACTTATAAATATTTGCATGGATAAACATTAAAGGGTGTCCACGATGAAATTGCCACACACAAAATTGATTCGCAAAATTCGAGTTTTCATCCGATTGCCATCAAATTTTCAGGGATTGAGAAATAACTATTAAATTTCATTTTACCATTTTACTCGTATTTTATTTACAGTCCATACGCAAATGCCCGCACCTTGGCCTTAACCCCGGCCATAAGATTCTGGACAACCTGTGAATCAACCGTTTTTTGCATGTAAACCAATACTTTCTTCAGTTCCTCGACTGTCTTAACTACCTTAGGTCGTTTAAGAAGGTGCTGCTTCATAATCGCCCAGTACTTCTCGATTGGGCGGAGCCCTGGAGTGTTGGGAGGGTTGAACATTTTCGGCACGAAATTGACCTTATTGCCCGCATACCACTTCAGCACGTCCTTGGAGTAGTGGCATGAGGCCAAATCCGGCCAGAAGATTGTTGGGACGTTGTGGGCCTTCAGGAGAGGAAGCAGCCGCTTCTGGAGGCACTCTTTTATGTACACCTGTCCGTTCATCGTGTCCTGGGTCACGAAAGGTGCACTCCGCTTCCCGCACGTGCAGATGGCTTGCCAAACCAGGAATTTCTTCGCAAATTTGGACATCTTCTGAGTGCGGACATGCTCCGGAACGCTGAACTTATCCTTGGCCGTGAAAAACAGGTTGCCGGGGATCTGTTTGAAGTCGGCCTTCACATATGTTTCGTCGTCCATGATGCAGCATTCAACTTTCGTCAGCATGTTGAGGTACAACTTCCTGGCACGGGTTTTGGCGGACTTGTTCTGCTTCTCGTCGCGATTAGGGGCCTTTTGTACCTTGAACGTTCGAAGCCCAGCCTTAGTTTTGGCCTTCTGGACAAAACTTCGGCTTAGGTGCAGCTTCTTAGCCACATCCCGAACGGAGGCGTTCGGATTTCGGTTGAAGGCCCCAACTACGCGGTTGTGATTTTTGGTGTTGTACGGAATACTTTTTCCTTCACTTCTGGGCTTCCGATCGGTGGTCAACCGTTCCTCGAAACGCTTAATCTTTCGCGACACCGTGGAATTCGCGATTCCCAACGTTTTAGCGATGGAACGATGCGAGAGATCCTTGTTCTCGTGATAAATGCGCAAGATTTTATCACGCATGAGCTGTTCTTTCGACTCCATTTCCGCGAGTTTTGATCACAGGACTTTAAAACTTGCAACATGTAAATAATGCACTATGAACTAAATCCCCCCAAATTTTCATTAAATTCTACTCAACGGCTAAAAAGTTAGAGCAATTTCATAGTGTGGCAATTTCATCGTGGACACTAGGCTGATGCAAAATTCGAAATATTTGCTCCCCTAAGCTTAATCGACGCCAATTTGGGTCTACGATAGTCTCGAAAATTTTAACACATTTGGTTTTAATTTGGCTTTGCACGCTATTCAAAGTTTGTATGGAAATTAGTATGAAGAATCTCAAACTTACATTTCCAGATCCCTAACATCTTGATATTATGTCCTTAAACCAAATCTTATAAATATTCATATAGTGTAAGTTGTCAACTATCAAAATGCCAAAGATACCTGACATGTAAATTTTATACAAAAATAGTTATTCAACAAATATAATAATAAGAAGTAAAAATATGTAATGTATATAGAATATATAAATATAAAATAGATAAAATATATATAATAATATAAATAAAATAAAATACATAAAATATATAAATATAAAATATAAAAAACATATAAATAATAAGAAAACAAAAATAAGAATAAAACATCATACCTAAAAGTGTGTATTTTATGTTTTATTGAATAACTATTTTTGTATAAAATTTTATGTCAGGTATCTTCGGCATTTTGATAGTTGACAACACACTATATGAATGTATATAAGATTTGGTTTAAGGACATAATATCAAGATGTTAGGGATCTGGAAATGTAGTTTGAGATTCTTCATACTAATTCCATACAAACTTTGAATAGCGTGTGCAAAGCCAAATTAAAACCAAATGTGTTAAAATTTTTTGGGGACTATCAGGACCCAAATTGGCGTCGATTAAGCTTAGGGGAGCAAATATTTCAAATTTTGCATCAGCCTAGTGGACACCCTTTAGCAGGATTTCCGAAGCCTCTGTCTGAAAGATATAATTCTCTTTTTTGATAAAGGGCAATGCGAGCATGAGCATGAGCATGATTGACTGCTTGCGGTTGCTACTCTGTTATTGCCAGATCAGCTGTAATTACACAGAGAACCAACAGATGATGTTTGGGACTAGCAGTCATCCTCAATGTGTAAAAACTGGTGATCTCGAATTTAAAAAAAGCAATACCAGCGCCGGTCGCATCCATGCAGGTCAAATAAGGATAGGGTAGGAGTATGTTGACGTGATACTCGCTTCGATGGAAGCCGAGAACACCTCTGCACTTCCACGAGAACTCACTGGGATGTTGGATATATGGGGTAGGGTTAGCAGCAGGGTCCGTTTTGGTAAACTGAACGCTGAATTTAGGTAGGGTTTTCATTATGATAACCATAAGATTTTAGACGTTGTTTCGGGATTATGCTCCAGACATCTGGTTGACCGGAGATGTACAGTATAATGATATAAACTTTTGATACCGATTTAAACCAACAGACAATATGAATGCTGTTGGTTTCAGGCACAAGTGTGCGTGGTTTTACAGTACAGGAATATAAAAATGTCACGAAATATAGCTATTAGTTTAAAAATGGCAAACGTAAAAAATCAAGTTTAATGACTTCATGTATAACTCGCGACGTGCAAACGAAACCTTAAGTAAACGGAAGAATAGGAAAGACGTGGATATTTTTAACGCGACGTAACTTATCTTCCTCCTTCATCCCCACCCACAACCACGCCCCCCCCACACACACACATGCGCATATACAAATACAAATACGAACTTAGAGAGACCGTGTATCGAACCTCTATGTTGCTGGCAATTCAGCATTTATGTAAGATTACGTTAATGAATAGACGTCTTGCACTAGAGGGGTGACTGAATCAGCTTCTTACTGTATACTACTGTGTTGGGATTTTCTCCTTGAATTACTTCTGGAATTATCTTATAGCTTTTGGGTAGTTCTTTCAGATGTTCTCCAGAGGTTTTTCGAAGAATCACAAAACTTCTCAAGTTCAGGGATTTCTCAAAAAAAAAAAATCATCACAAGAATGTTTCGAAAAACTGCCGAAAACAGGCCAGATGACGCTCCTGAAAGAATCCTTGTAGGAATGTATACAACTGCGGAAGAATACTTATAGAAACGCAAGAAGAAATATCTCAAGGAAGCTCTGAGAGTGTTTCGTAGAATCATTGGGAAAATTATCTTAGATTTTGGGGCACACACACCAATTGACTCTCAGACTGTCATCTGTCACTGTAGTGTTAGCAGAGGCTGGATAGTCAAGAACAAAATGGATATAGTTTTTGGCTCAGGAAGCACCAGCACATTGGTCCAAGCTCCGTCCCAAGCCTCATGAATCGCCCCTAAAAATTTAATTCACAAAGATGAACCTTTCATTACTTCTGTCAAATAAACAAAGCGAAACAAAACTAAAACAAAGAATCTTGTTCGGAAAAGCGGAAAAAGTTATTGCAAGGTACAAGGTGACAGGTACAAGGGGTTTTACTACAGTGGGCCAATTGTAAATTGCTAGTCCCCATTGATTGTTGTTGTCAGTGTTAATTGTTTGCTTCATGGGCCTAAAACAGCACAATGAAAGTGAATTGGCAAAAGGTTTGATCCTAAAATGTACACATATTTTAAATTTGAGGTTTTTGAGTGGACAAGCAATTGTAAAAAATCTTAAAAATCTTGGTTTAAGATTACAAAAATCTGTAATCTTTACATACAGATATCTGTATGAAAAATATGAAAAAAATCTGTGTCAATCTAGATAAATCTGTGCATGTGGCTGCCCTGTTTGAAAACTGTGATTTGGAAATTTGGTAAATTTACTCTGCAAAATGACATTATAAGACATCACCTTATATTTGCGTTATTTTCAATAGTTTACTCTTGTTTGAGAATAATGTTTGACAATTGAATTGGAGCGCTGTAAAATTTCGGACCGATTGAGAAAGAAATCATGTAAATCTATCGTGTATTATTTGAGTTATTCGCGTACAAAACATATGGTTTTTCGTGACGGTCGCAATATTTTAGATTTTCATTTGACACCCTACCCTTGCCGTAAGATTTTTTACCAAAACTAAAGGAGTCAATTCATTCAATCTTCAAGGGGAATTTGATTTCTGTTAAAATAGGGTTACAAGAAGCAGATTTGACTACACTTTCACATCTCAGGATACAGCGATGTAAAGAAAATGAACGAACGAAGTCTGATTCACCACTTTTTGCATCAACGCGTTGCAACGTTTGCTTGAAGGTAATCAATTGATGTTGATGGCAGAATACCAGGCGGCTCCATATATTCACCACTAAAGGTGGTGAACGGTGCATCTTTCACGCAATTACAACGTGGTGGGTTAGGTGTTGAATAACGGTACGCGACTATAGTTTCGAAAGCGTTGAAGCTTTCCGTTTGTGTCTGGTTTCCAATGCAAAAAGCTCTCCGTCTATCTCTTTTTAAAGGGCTCAAGCTTTCACACACTGCAAGAAATAAAACATCCAGATTCATTTGTTTCTTTATTCATTATTTCTTTTTTGTCCACCCGGGATGGCGGTGGTAGCGGCGTAGATAGTTCAACTAATGGAGCCCGGCGGAGTACACACATTTTACAATTCGTTTGTTCTTCCTCTTCCTCTTCCGGTGTTGTGTTCTTCATCTTGTTTTCTTCTGTGTCTGTTTGTGGTTTTAACTTGTATCGATAGCCTGTTTTCTATCTGTAGTTTCTTCTCTGTATAGTAATATATATATATATTCGTTTCATTGTTTCTATTGGTTTGATTTTTTTGTTCTTAAACCGGATTGAAGCAGATAATAGGCGAACAGATTTGTTTGTTATTTGTCGAGGAAACCTTTTAAGATCGGAACTTAAGTTGTATGAAGGAGTTGGTTTTTTTTTCTTGTTTCTTCTATTCCTGTCCTGGTTTTGGCCATGCTGGTTTGATTTTAGTTGTTTTCATAGTTTTCGTAAAGATAGTATTGCGGAGGATTATAAAATGTACAGACTTACAGGGCCTCGAATACGATAGATGCAGAAAAATAAAACGTAAAATTGGAATAGAATGGGGGGAAAGATTATAGCTCTTATTCGATAAGTTAGTTTTAGTCGATAGTTTCATTTTCTTAACACGATTGAGAGAGGTTAAGTTCAAGAAAAGAAGTAGGGTTAGAATTTTGCTTTCCATTGTTGTTCAGTTTGTTTTCTCAACAAGTTAGTTGAGTTACAATTTTCTAATTTGTTATAGTTATACAAGTTTGAAATAAAAACAAGAGGATTTCGTTAGGATTAATGCTCCGAGACGGCAATGGGAAATGGTTTAAAGTGTTTTTTTTTCTAGGTGGATCTTAAAAAGTGGTCTTTCCTTAAGATGTCATTCTATATTGATTAATTGTAATGTTGCACATCAAGCTGATGGAAGTCAATCGAGTTCCCGTTGGTTTCTATAAACATTGTGATTCGGTTTTCACGTGGTCTCCGGTTTGTTTTAATACAACATTCAGTACACTGTTTTTAAATTTGCCCTTGTAGGTTCTAATATTTTTTGTTCGATGCAGTTTTTTTTTCCTGGAAGAAAGTTACATTTGTTTGAATGTTGATGATCAAGTGGTTCCATGTCCACTTGATTAGTGACTAATTGTGTTTGTGTGTGTGATGCACTGTATTGATCTGGGTGTTTCGTTCCACGTTTCATCATTTTCAAACTATATTCAAGCTGGGACTTCAGATGTTCGCTTTGTAGATGACAGTTTCTAGTTTGGTTTTCATTGTAAGGTGTGGAACTTTATGTTACAGGTTATTATTCAAATAAAACGCATATTTTCTGTTCCGTAGGATTTGTGAACATCAAGAGTTTGAATTATTTCAGGAAATGTAGATTTGTTATTGACTATAACAGTTTTGTTTCTTTGTTTATTTTTAATTCACATTCAGGTGGCTAACGATGTTTGCGTCTCTTGTAAAAATATAAATGTCAATCACGTTGCTTTCTATAATCCATTTATAAATATTTTCCAATTTCAAGAACACGTTTATTAACTTGCTTTATTGTTGGTTTACTTTTCATTTCAGGTTCTACGTTTGTTTGCATGTTTAACAAGTTATAAAACAAATAACAAATATTCGAATCATTTTCTCCATAGGCGCTCATTGTACGGCTCGGGTGTCAATCTTGGTGGCAAAAAATGGCGAAAACATTCGAAAAGCTTGTCAACAATAACCCGATTGTTGGTTTTCAAACAATCAAATTTGCAGCCGTTACGAAGCGTTTCACGTTACTGGTTTTGGGACTGTTTGTTTTGCGGTCGTTGTGTTGGCATCTCTTGTCGCTCCTACTACACACACAATAATGATCAATGTACGACGCATTTTCGCTGTATCTGGTTTTTAGAATATCTTATACAAAAACACTTGATTTTTACTTTTCTCTCGCTCACACACGACGTGGACGTTCACTTAAGATCAACAATTTTCCTTTGTTTCTTTGTTGTTACTAATTATCCTAAAAAATGTGATAAACTGAGCTCTAACGTCTAAAACAAATCTTAACACTAGCGCGGTTTGTTTTTTAAAATTTAATTTGAAATGGAAGAAATAACTTTTCACTTAGTTTTTTTATTAATAAGGGAAACGGTTGCCACAGCGACTGACAGCTGTTTTGGTTCGGCTACACTTGCTATGTTTTTTTTCCTCCATCGAAGCTGGCCACTGCTGCATTCGCTGTAGCACTCAGGTGGTAAATATTTCTCTCTTCTTCTGTATTGGTGAGAATGCTTTAGAGTTTTACCTTTCAATGTGGAGTGTTGTGGTTTTTGTTTGTAAGTGTGTGTGTCTGAGAGTTTAAACGCATAAACTAAACAAATAACGGATAAAAATGCCTCAGTACTCGGTTCTAAGTATAGGGTTGTTCTGTGGTTGATCGCGAGTAGTTCTTGTTTCGAGAATTTGTTTCGTTTTTTTTTTGTTTTGCTAGACCGGATGCGGTGAGTATTGCACACATACGCGCTCCTACTTGGTACAAAAAGGTGACACTCGAATCTAGTTTAGCTGTTAATCTTCTGGTGTCGTCGCTTCTTGGATTTTGATTAAAATGTCCTCGATTTAATGCTACAAATAGGGATAATGGGAATCAAACTGCATTCGTTGCTGCCCATTGTTTTTGATAGTCAAATGTATTTTAGTTTCGCTAGGAATTGATTTCATCTCACGCCTTAGTGGAGCCATGGAAAATCCTTACCATTCTTGTTTTAAACTAGATATGTCTTCATCGCTCTATAAAAATAACACTTTGCATTTTGATTTTCCTAAATGTCCCGCAAAGGCCAAGAACTACAACGAAAATTTTAACAAAGTTGTGAAACTATACGCAATACACTGATTGTATATTTACAGAAGCCATACGTGACCAATAAATAGAAATAAAACATCCGACGGATTCGTAACCCGCGGGGGTAAGGAAACGTAAGTTATAAATCGATCGAAGCATTTTTGAAGGAACTTCCTCTACATCCTAAGTTGGAGAGGGACACCCTTCCAAAAAGCTTCAATCCATTTAAAGTTTGACTAGAATTTGTGTATGCAAATGATCAACATTAACGAAAAGTATACATGCAATAAATTCTAAAATCACGTCCACCGGTCCGTCACTGTCATGAGTTATTGTAGATTTGTTTGTTTTTTGTTTGTTATTAAAACATTCGGTTTTCTGCTTTCTTTCATTAAGATATCCTATTTAAACATTACCTTACCCTATACACGCTATGATGTTTTTCTGTTTTCTTTTATATTATAGTTATTAAATAGATTTAATTCTTAACAATTTGGCATTTTTCTTACTTCATCTTTTTTTTTTGTTGGGCTTTGGGCAACACGCCACTTTCATTCTCTTGTTTTGTTCTGTTTCTTTTAAATAATGTTCTCTTACAAATTATCAACAATACAGGTCGTGTAAACTAAAATGTCTTGTTTTTCACTTGAAGGGATTTTCATTTCGATTGAACCTAGTTCTCAAGCCTGTGATTTGGAGGCTGTTGGTGTTTGATTTAAAACGAAAATAAATAAATGTGTAGCTTTATTTCTCGTGGGTCTCTGGTTTAGATATTTCGCTGACTCTTTAATACGAGTTCAAACTAGCTAGTGTTTGTTCACTTTCAGTAATATTCCAATAAACCTAAAGTGAAACTAAATCAAAATCTATATGGAATCGATGCACGCGCGTGAGCGAATGAACGTGTGTGTGTGTGTATGTGTATGTGTGCCTCGGACACATTTCTCTGCATGTGTAGAGCTCTCTACACAGACGGGGATTCTAGCTAGCGTGGGAGATAAATTTCCGCTAAATGACGATATTGATGATCCGGGGGGAGGGCTCTCCGGTGGACGAATCGCTTAGAATCCCTTGATGACACCGTACGCTTCTAAACTGCTCATCAACAGATAGATGATCCAGAGCGAGAAGAAGAAGGTGGCTGTGATGTATTTGGCTTTCTTCGGACCGCCCAGCTCACCGCCGATCTTCGGATTTCGGCGCATTACCAGCACGATAATCGCGATGAATGCTTCGGAACAGAATATGGTCACCGAGAAGGCCAGGCTGCAAGAGAAGAAGGGGAATATGACGATTATTAGATTTGAGAATGTCTTAACTGTTAAATTAGGAGTTTGCTATTCGTTCATTGAGGCCAGTAAAGCACTCCTCGTATTCTAAGTGCATTATCTTCGCATTATTTTATCATCACCTTTGTATGGGTCCCATCTCATTGTTCAATTCCGGGCAATGAGAAAGCGGACTCGCTTGCAAAAGTGGGCGCTATGGAAGGCGATATTTATGATCGACAAATCGCCTTCAACGATTTTTTTCCTATTTTCGTCAACAGTCATTCGTCAGCTGGCAGTATAAATGGAGTAAAGGAGATTTGGGGCGATGGAAACATTCTATCATCCCAAAGGTGTCGAAGAAATCTTGGTTTAGGGGGATGGATGTGGGTCGAGACTTCATTCGTGCCTTGTCTCGCCTCATGTCCAATCATTATTCTTTGAACGCTCATTTATACCGAGTTGGGCTGAGCGACAGGAATCTGTGTGAGTATGGATAAGGTTATCAGGACGCAGATCACGTTATTTGGTCTTGTGCTGAGCATCGTGGCGACAGCTCTGAGCTTTATGATTCCTTGCGGGCTCAAGGTAGACAACCCAATGTGCCAATTCGAAATTTTTTGGGCTGTGCGGGATTTGGAGCACATGAAACTCATTTATGTGTTTTTGACTAACATTAGCCTTAGATTGAAGTTAGTTTAACCAGTGTGTTTACTTTAAGTTTTTTTTTATCTGTGTATGTGTTTTTTTCTTTTCACAGCTTTTACAGTTATAAGTGTTCAGACAATTACGAATTTAAATTTGATGTGTTATGTAAACCATACTTGAAATTCCCACCCATATTCCCATCCGTTAGATTGTAATTCCTGTTAACAGTTCTAACGCCCTAACTAGTTTTAAGATACATGATGTATAAAAGTATGAAAACTTGGCTCTGTAAAGTTGATTCAATTGAACCTGTACAAATAAATGATTAATAAAAAAAAAGCTAGGAGATAGCATAATAACACTTCGTTTTACCAAAAACAAAACATCACAAGACTGACTGAAAAGTAACACGTCTGCGTATGGTTTACAGGGTGAGTGGGAATTCCTGGCAGTGAAGTATATGGTCATACAAATGAGAAACTTGCATCTTTTCTATGTATTTCCTGTTTCCATATTTTCACCAAATGATTCATGATAGTTTTTACGGTTTGTTCTTTGGTATTCTTCCAGTTTTCCCAGTATGTATCCTCACGCATAGCAGTCGAGAGGTTTCAAATCAGGAGGCTGCCCATTCTATCGACGAAATAAAATCCAAAAAAAAAAAATTCCTCACACAAAGGTCAAATTAGCTTTCGCCTGTTGGGACGGTGCAGAGTCTTGTTGCAAGCAGTATGGTGCATTTTTGTAGCGTTTTTTGACGTAGGAAAGTAAATGGTTTTTCAAAACATTATCGACATAATATTTATTGTTAGATAATTTAGAATTTAAATTTAATGTGTTATGGAAACCATTCTTTAAATTCCCACCCGCTTTCCCATCCGTAATTTGTAGTTCCTATTAACCTCGAGACGGCCGCGAGTAATCGGCTCTTTCATCCTAACTTTAGTTTTGAGATAAATGATGTATTAAAATATGAAAATTTGGCTCTGTAAAGTTAATTCGATTGAGCCTGTACAAATAAATGATCATTTAAAAAAAAATATTGTTACTGATTTTAAGACTAGGATCAATGCACAACTATGGAACCTTGATAGTTATGGAGAAGCATCACTTGAATCATTCTGGAACTATTGAACAGCTAGTTTATCACGAGCAATATCAGAAAAATGTTCTGCATACACCGGATTATTGTGTTGGTTGTGGTGAACTTGTAGCAGGAACATTTTTGCGTCTGAAAACAGAATTTGACAATCACCGTGCAACTTGAGCAGCCTCCGACCACGATGTTGGCTGCGACATTCCCAGTTCTTTGGCCATATTTCGGCCAGATTTACCGGGGTTCCCTCAAATTTGCACTCTTACTCGCTTACTGACCTCCGGACAACTGACAGTGCGTTTACGGCCAGGTATGGGAGATATTTTCCGAGAACCGGTTTTTTCGTAGCGTTTGATGGTGTGAAAGATGAATCTCTCATTTATTCCGAGTGGTTTCAATTTCTTTAAAATACTACACATTCTAATCACGAGGTCCCTTTTCACGTCCATGATTACCGCGAGTCTCAAACGAATGTAACTTTCAAACAAACTTACAAGCCGTGTTGACATTTGAATACCCTCTACAAGAAAAAGGTACAAACATGTCTGCGAGTAACCCATCCAAAGTTACATTTGTTTAAAAAAACTCTGACAAGAATTACCACTCACCCTGTAATATGAATAACGATCATCCATGTTTCGCAGGAGAACAATTCAAATTCATTAAGATGATTGTTCTTCAACTGAAAGTATTTGACCCTATACAATGTTCAGATGATAGCAACTTAAAGTTTGTATCGGATTATTTGTTCAACGATCAAATATAGACTGTATTCGAAAAAATGAGACACACAAAAATGGTCGCCAAAATTCGGTTTTAATCTTTTAATGCTCTTCGAACCTCCAGGGCATGAAGTACAACATTATGTTTATGTTTCAACACAATCACTTTATAGAACCTTTTCTCCAATTCCAAATACCATGACACTGCTCATTAGACTTTAGACAATGATGGACAACTTGTCTCGACAGTTTTAACTTTTTCTCCTTTTCATTTATCTTATTAGTGTAACAACATCACAATGTCAATAACCCTGCCAAACGTATCCTTCCAGATCTCGCCACTTTTTGGACGCTAGGTTCACCGAGGAGTTGAGCGAGCTCTTGATTCATCCTTCGCCGCCACACACCGTTCTCCAGTACACGGCCATAGATGGTCCTAAGAACGCAACGTTTGAAAACACCAATTGCCTGCAGGTCCTCAACGGGCATTGTTCATGTCTCATTATAGGACCCATCGGTCTTATCAGCGTCTTGTACATGGTATAGTTAGACCAGGGGTGGTTTTTTTACTGAGCGCAGGTTCCTCTGGAGCTCATAGTAAGCACGACTTTCACTGATTATGGGTCTTCATATTTCACGGCTGTTGTCGTCATCTCCGAGGTAGGTGAATTCCTTAACCACCTTGCGGGTTTTCCTGTCTATCGTAATGCTCCTTCCTAGTCGGGGTATTTTGCGCTCATTCCCTTCTAATAGCATGAATTTTGTTGCTTCGCGTTGCAGGTGGGTGAACAGTTCTGCCACCGTTTCAAAGCTTCTGCCGATTACATTCACGAAGCAAACAAATTGACCTTCCAGCGCAATTTTGAACAAGCGAATTCGTTCGCTAAAGGCGGCTTAGGAAGTATCCGTCTCGGTCGGAAACTCCACCCCATCTACCATGGAGGTAGGGACCTCCAAACGGGCTAGGCAGTCCCCGGGTGAAACGGGACCTGGCGCTTCTAAGAAACGGATAGTGTCGGACGCCCCCATAGGGAAGAAAACCTATGCGAATGTGGCGGCGGGTTCAGAGGGCCCATCCTCGCGACCAGCTTCGGCTGGCTGCAAAGAGAGAGGCCCCGGCGCTAAGCCTAGTGCCAAAGGCGCGACGTCCGGCTAGAGAGTTGAATCAACCGCCGAAAGGGGCCCGAGGGGAAGGGCCCCGACGACAGCTCAGCAATAATTAGCACTGAAGCAGACGCTAGTGCTAAGAGAGGGACGAGCGATAACCCCAAACGTGATAGATATAGCTTCTGGACCAAGGTCCGGAAAAAGAGCAATAAAACGAAAAAAGGAATGGAAAAGCAACAGGTGGCCCGCAAGCGATATGGCCCAAACACAATGATGACGGCAACGGAAAACGGCAAAGCCCATCTAAGTATGCCTGCTTGTCAGAAAGAAAACAGGCTAGATCCAAGCCGATTCTAATTAGACACCTCGAAGATATTTGCAGCAACTGTCAAAATTGCCGTTTTCCGTTCCGTTTCCGTTACCATTGTGTTTGGGCGGTAACCGCGGAGCGGTCCTCATCGTCAAGTCCGTCATCTAGTGCTCCGAGGTCTTGAAAGCGTTGCGCGGGGACGCTAAACTGGCGGGCCTAGGCTCTGATGTGCGGAGTATACGCCGTACCCGCACCGGCGAGATGCTTACAGAGGCTTGGCTAAACAGGCCTTATGTGAGGGTGTGGAGGTACACGCCCTCGTCCAACAAAACCTGGATGAGATTACCGAGATAGACGAGATCTCCACCGCACTAAGGAAAAATATAAGGTAGGGGCTACCACCGCAGACACACGACTGCGGAAGGGTCCAATCGGGACGCAGGTGGCAATTATGAGGGTAGAGGCAGTTGACGCGGACGCGGCGTTGAAATTGGCGATTGTGAAGGTGCGGTGGTCAATATGGCCGCTTAGTCTGCACCAGCCACCGAAGGTATGCTTCAGATACCTAGAGAGCGGGCACATGTCCTGGGAGTGCCAAGGCCGAGATAGGAGTAACATATGTAGAAGGTGTGGCAGGTTCAGGAGGTTGTGTTTACCAGAAACTAAGGCTTCACGGTTGTAAAAGTGAATTAAGTGTTTTTCTGAAGCTGCCACGCACCGCCAAGATGGTCGATTGAACAGTTTTCCAATATGCTCGATTTTATGAAAACTGAGCTAACTGGCCTACCAGTATTACCAATGGGTAATAGCGGGGGACTTCAACGCTTCGGCGCTTGAGCGGGGGAGCCGCGTTAAACCTCAGGGGCCAGATTCTTCTGGAGGCCTTGGCTAGGTTCAATGTGGACCTAGCCAACGTGGGTACCAAGAGTACCTACCAGAGAAACGGAGCGGAATCGATAATCGATGTAACCGTCAGCAGTCCTGGGCTGTTTAATAATTGGAGGGTGGATGATGGAGGGTGTAGGAGCATCCACTTCATTCGCCTGCAGATGGAGGACGTCCTACTTTGATGTAGAGACATTTGAAGAGGCGCGACACCCAGGAATCTTGCGGTGTCACTTATACGAGCGTGCGATGCGACCATGCCGAGGTAAGTCAAACCGAGGAATGGAATATCGCCGGTGCATTGGTGGACGAAGTCGATCGCCGACCTCCGAAGAATATGCCTCCGCGCGAGACGGAGGATGAAAAGAGCGCGGTTCGGCGCCGATATAATCAAGCGTAAAGGGGTGCTAGTCGCCACGAAGGCCGCGCTAAAGAGGGAGATAAAGGCCAGCAAGTAGTAATGGCCAAGACGAGAGAGCTAGCCCGGCGGCTCCAACCGAGGAATCACCAGAGCTGCTGCAGGTGATCGTTGGGGGACTTTTTCCGAACAACGACCCGAGTATCCCACAAAATCACTTTTTGCGTGACATAATTAATGGACGTTCCCTTATCTAGTTAATAGTCACTTGCATATAGCTTGTAGCACTTTCTCTTATGTTAGATAAGTTGACTTTAGATAATGTATTGCTTGATATTAAACAGATTCTTGTTCTTACTTAAAATGTTTACTTAACAATAATATAATTAGCACCTCCACTTTTAACTTTTATTTTATTATAATTTTTTGATATTTAGATTTCCGCATCTTGAATCTTCCCAAAAATTCAAGGAACTTTCCTGAAAATTAGAGAACTTCCAATAGAGAACAGTCAGGAAATTCATGAAGCTTTTCAACAGTTTGCGGATCTTCCTAGAGGTTTAGTGCACTTCTTGGAATTTCATAAAACTTGCTAGACATATACAGAACTTCTTAGAAGTTCAGCGAACATGTAGGAGTTCAAGAAACTTCCTTGAAGTTCAGAGTTTCTCATGAATTCAAGAAACTTCTCAGACCTTCAGGAAACGCTCACAAAGATCATGGAACTCCCCCAAAGATCAGGAAACTTTCCAAAAGGTCAGCAAACATCTCAGACGTTCAGAAAACGTCCCAGAAATTCTGAAAATTTCCCAGAAGTTCAGGGAACTTTTTAGAATATCGAAAAAACTCCTGGATGCTGGATTCAGCAATTCAGGAAATTTCTCAGTAGTCTTGCGATTTTCCAAGAATTTCAGAAAACTTCCCTCAAGATCGGGGAACTTTCCAGAATTTCAGAAAACGTCCCAGATAAATAGGAAACTGGATTTTTTGAGCATTCGTAAAGTTTAGGAAACATTTAAACGATTTTTCCATAAGTTTGGGGAGCTTCCTAGAATTAGAAGGTATCTTTCCAGGTGATCGAGAAACTTTCCAATCGTTCCGAAAACATCCCAAAAGTTCAGGGTTCTTCTTACTACTCGATAATTTTTCGAACCCAACCAAAACGAGAATAAAGAAAAAATAGAAAAATAGTAAATAGAGTTTTTACCTATTCACAATCTTGGAGATCATAAAAAGTTCTTGTACGGTTTAACAACATCTCGGTAATGCTAACTATTCCACAGAAATTCCACGGCCTCCAAGATTTTTTTTTTCAATTTCTCGTAAGTTATATAAATATGTGTGATATGCTGCTTTTTATCACAGCATATGTACCTGCTGGAAGTTAAAACAACTTCTGGAAAGCAAAATCTGATTTTCTAAGTTCCCGTCATTTCCAGAAAGTTGTTCCTATTCCATGGATGATCAGCAAACTTTTTGGAAGTTCATCCAAGTTTCCAGAAACGTTAATAATTTTTCGGCAATTCAATGGCACTTCTCTAAAGTTCCACGTGTTCTCTTCTCGAAAGACAGCGAGCAAACTTCATGATTATCTGGAAACTTCCAATCATTTTATTCAACTGCCGAGAAGTTTAATCAACTTCTGGCATTTTCATTACAGATATTTCCACCCAATCTTCATAGATATTCCGAAGTTCATTAAATTAAATTTTTAAAGAGTGCGTCCAGTAAGAAACTTAGAAGCTTATATAATTTCTGAAATAGATCCGGCATAAAACAAAATTTACAAACACCAGCGATGCAGCGATTTTTTTGCGTTTGGTCTAAACAAATAAATCCAAACCACGATTTGAACCACCGTTGAAGATGCCCTTAGAAGATCTGGCTACACGATTGTAACAGGTGAGGCCAGAAATGAACGTATTTTTCATGTGGTGGCGAATCTGTTTGAAGTTTGGCGAATTGCGTTTGTAAGGGTGTTAACACATGGGGAAAGAAGAATTTGGGCAGTTGTGCTCAATGCCGTCTGACGTTGTTTGCCGGATTCCAGAGAAAAGAAAATGGTTTGGACAAATTTTGGCTAGAACCAAGAAGGAGCTACCAAACTTGGCTCATCCTGCACAAAAAGGCGTATTTTAAAAAAATGGAAAGTGTCTGGTGGTAAATCAAATTGGAAAAAGTTTGGGAGCTCAGAGATTAAGCTACGACTAATTTATATTAACTCATCTTAACAGTCAGGAAAATAAGGCAAATATGCGGGAAAAATTCGAGAAAAATGCGGGAATTTTTATATTAAGTTTGTGTGGCCACCCTGGAATATCGATGTGGTACTCAAGTCGGTGAATCCGCCCAACGTCCCCCAGGTGCATTTCCATCGAGAATTTCTGGGCCAACCTGAAGCGTAAGATCTACTACCACAATTTTGTCCCGAAAATTGAGGAGGAACTGATAAACAAAACGAAGAAAGAACTCAAAAACATGACTAAAGGGTGTCCACGATGAAATTGCCACACTATGAAATTGCTCTAACTTTTTAACCGTTGGGTAGAATTTAATGAAAATTTTGGTGGATTTAGTTCATAGTGCATTATTTACATCCTGCTAGTTTTAAAGTCCTGTGATCAAAACTCGCGGAAGTGGAGTCGAAAGAACAGCTCGTGCGTGATAAAATCTTGCGCATTCATCACGAGAACAAGGATCTCTCGCATCGTTCCATCGCTAAAACGTTGGGAATCGCGAATTCCACGGTGTCGCGAGTGATTAAGCAGTTCGAGGAACGATTGCCCACTGATTGGAAGCCCAGAAGTGAAGGAAAAAGTATTCCGTACAACACCAAAAATCACAACCGCGTAGTTGGGGCCTTCAACCGAAATCCGAACGCCTCCGTTCGGGATGTGGCTAAGAAGCTGCACATAAGCCTAAGTTTTGTCCAGAAGGCCAAAACTAAGGCTGGGCTTCGAACGTTCAAGGTACAAAAGGCCCCTAATCGCGACGAGAAGCAGAACAAGTCCGCCAAAACCCGTGCCAGGAAGTTGTACCTCAACATGCTGACGAAAGTTGAATGCTGCATCATGGACGACGAAACATAAGTGAAGGCCGACTTCAAACAGATCCCCGGCAACCTGTATTTCACGGCCAAGGATAAGTTCAGCGTTCCGGAGCATATCCGCACTCAGAAGGTGTCCAAATTTGCGAAGAAATTCCTGGTTTGGCAAGCCATCTGCACGTGCGGGAAGCGGAGTGCACCTTTCGTGACCCAGGACACGATGAACGGACAGGTGTACATAAAAGAGTGCCTCCAGAAGCGGCTACTTCCTCTCCTGAAGGCCCACAACGTCCCAACAATCTTCTGGCCGCATTTGGCCTCATGCCACTACTCCAAGGACGTGCTGAAGTGGTATGCGGACAATAAGGTCAATTTCGTGCCGAAAATGTTCAACTGGGCGATTCTGAAGCAGCACCTTCTTAAACGACCTAAGGTAGTGAAGACAGTCGAGGAACTGAAGAAAGTATGGGTTTACATGCAAAAAACGGTTGATTCACAGGTTGTGCAGAATCTTATGGCCGGGGTTAAGGCCAAGGTGCGGGCATTTACGTATGGACTGTAAATAAAATACGAGTAAAATGGTAAAATGAAGTTTAATAGTTATTTCTGAATCCCTGAAAATTTGATGGCAATCGGATGAAAACTCGAATTTTGCGAATCAATTTTGTGTGTAGCAATTTCATCGTGGACACCCTTTACACGCATGTTTTCGTCCACCATGGCGAATGTTCCTGTTAACTGCTGGGAGGCCGCTCACAGAGGCGTAGAATTTTTTTGCAAGTAAGCTTAAATAATTACCTTCCATGGGAAATTTATAGAAAGCAATTATCCGAAAAAAAAGTCCATTTTTTTCAATGCAAACGTTACATAATAAAGATTTCTTGCATTTTGCAGCTCAATAATCGCCGAAAACTGTCAGAAGTTATAAATATTCATTCGGATGCAAACAAAACTTACGTTCCGGGATCCACATCGAACGATCGCCCGTGCCAGGCGTGGTAGACGGCGGCAATGGTCCAGGCGACGCCGATACCGAGGAACACGTTGACGGCATTACTACCGGTGACGTTACCGACACTGGCGTCGGCGTACTTGTCCTGAATGGCAGCGACCTTACTGGCGAACGTGTCTGAAATGAATGCAATCGTTAATGAGAACTGGTCCCGTTCTACTGCCCTCCCGAAATACACATACCCGGTATACTCGTTCCCAGCGCGACGAAGACGATGGCAGTGACTGAATCCTTAATTCCCAGCGTACAACCGAAGTGTGACGCCACATCACCGATAATCGCCGTCACCACACCGATGCAGAGGATGGAGATCACAAAGCACAGATAGCCACCGGCCATATCTGGAAAGAGAACGGGAAGGAAGAAAATCGGGTCAGTTCGGGACGATTTGTCAATGTTGATGTAACAAGTTTTCACTCGAGGAGCTTTATTTAGATGCAAGGACATGAACATTAGTTCAATGCTGATACTCTTGATGACCTGGGAAAGGAAAAGGAAAAATAAGCGTGAAGATGTTAGAATGAACTCGGTCAAGTGGTTGCTCTTTTCCGGGTGAAAGATTTTATGACGATACACGTTTCATCCGCTGAGAGCTTTCCACATGACGATGGGTATGAGAGTGTCACTTGGCATAATTATATTCAACGAGTTGATAAGAGTAAGCATCGCCTGAAGGTATGCTATTTGCCGAAGGTGAAACTTGTAGGAAAATAATTTCATTATGATTCCAGAAAATTGGCACGGTGGATTTGTTTGCGAAAACAATGATTAATGACCAACTGTTTGACGACGGTTTATGGCGGTCTGGTGTCGGGTATAAAGGCGATACAGGGTCGTAGTATTTGCAGTAGTGCAGTGGTACAATGAGGAACTATTGGTTGTATTCGTTTTTCATTTTAGTAACGTTGAGTGGAATTTGTGGAGCTTCGACGGAGTCCTGCTGCTGTACACCATGTTGTTGCGGTTGTGTGGAAAAGACCTGTTCCGGTGGGGAAGAATCGTTAGAAGCACGTAGTCCTGGTTTCGTTGGAAAGATGATGCAGGATTACAAACAAGACTTCAAACGTTATATGTCGAACGTTGTTGATCCACAATCAGGTCAATCAAATCCAGCGATGGCTCAAACATCGTATGTAGCAGGGAACCCATACGCACCTCAGGCACAACCACCGTATTCCAATCAATTTGTAGACCCTTATTCGGTTTATACAGGGAACTCGAACAGTAACCCAGGAGTTAATCCTTATGCAGGATACCTGCAAAGCCATTCACAGTATCAATGGCCTGCTTTACCTGTGGGCCCTCAGTTCAGTCCTGGATCGCTTATGAACATCCCAAATGATCCAATGGTGCAATTTTCAAATTCACAGCCAACTACTCCAGTTGGTTCACATTTCAAACCGGGAACACTCATGAACATCCCAAATGGTCCAGCGATGCAGTTCCCGAATTCACAGTCATCCAATCCAGTCGGTTCACAATTCAGACCGGGAACACTTTCGAACCTCCCAAATGGCCCAACTATGCAGTTTCCGAGTGCACAGTCATCTTCTCCAGTTGGTTCACAGTTCAGACCGGGAACACTTATGAATATCCCAAATGATCCAGCGATGCAGTTCCCGAATACACCGTCATCCAATCCAGTAGGTACTCAATCTAGACCGGGAACACTCATGAACATCCCTAATGATCCTATGATGCAGTTCCCGTACGCACAGCCATCTAATCCAGTTGGTTCACAATTCAGACCAGGAGCACCTATGAACATCCCAAATAATCCAGCGCTGCAGTTCCCGAATTCACAGTCATCTATTCCCGTTGGTTCGCAATTCAGACCAGGAGCACCTATGAACACCCCAAATAGTCCAGCAATACAGTTCCCGAATCCACAGTCATCTACTCCAGTTGGTTCACAATTCAGACCTGGAACTCTCATGAACATCCCAAATAGTCCAACGATGCAGTTCCCGAATTCACAGTCATCTTCTCCCGTTGGTTCACCATTTAGACCAGGAGCACCTATGAACACCCCAAATAGTCCAGCAATGCAGTCCCCGAATTCACAGTCATCTACTCCAGTTGGCTCACAATTCAAACCGGGAACACTCATGAACATCCCAAATAGTCCAACGATGCAGTTCCAGAATTTACCGCCAGCTACACCTGGGAGTTCACAATTTAAACCGGGAACACTCTTGAATATCCCAAGTAATCCTTCGACGCAGTTCCCGAATTCGCAGTCGGTTACCGGCTATCCTTCGCAGTGGCAGCAACATCCCCCGGCTTATCCACCACAACAGCTATCCCAAATGCAACCAACCAATTACTACCCAAACCCCCCCACTCTGCAAGTCTCGTTGTCACAAGCACCCAACTACCCATCGCAGCCTCAGCCGTCAGCGTATCAACCAGCCTTGCAAACACCTCAAGAACAGATGGCACCAACAACGCCCAATCAGGACAGCGCAAACAACCAAAATCAGCAGCAGGAACCGGTGAAGGTTTCGCAAAAACGTCAACCGAAGTTGAAGAAACCCAAACAAGGGAAACAGGTAACGGTTCCGCCGGCGACGGAAGAGGACTCCAGTGAGTACGAGGTATCCACGGTCAGTGCCGATGACTATCCAGCCGGTGTTGACATGGACGCGATCTTGGATGTCGACGAGAGAAGTCTATTGGGTAGATTGTTGAGAAGAGGGTTAGGTATTTACGACTACTAGTAATATCGATTTTTTTGGGTGACCACAGATCGGTTCACAACAGTTCCAAACGAACACAAAATGTATTAAAGCAACTAATGGAAGTTAATAATTGTTTCAATGAATGCAGAAGCAGTATGGATGTCTGGCACTAATGTCATTACAAGAATCAGTAGGAAACTTGCAAAACTTGACTCATTGTTTTTTAATTCAATTAGTTCGTTTATTTGTTACGCTCAGACGTGCGTAACACTTTGCGGAGCCGATGTTCAATATTGTTGTTAACAAAATTTTATTTGTCGATATTAGTAAAAGTGGGGTGCCAATTACTCGTGGCTACCTCGAGGTTAATGGGTCACATTATCGTTTGGAAAGGGCTAAGCAGGTAACTTATTAAAGTCATTATTTGCTGTTTTTGGTTGCGACATCTACCATTGGCACTCACTGCTTTAGAACCTCTTGGTCCCAAGCACACCTTGCAACTTGCATCTTGCAATACATTCTTGCGCTCTTCGGTACTAAAGGGTGATACGGTCAAAATTTGGTCAATATCAACTTGACGTATTTCTTTCAATTTTGCATTTAAAAAACCTGAACACCCCTCATTTTGAAGGTGTGTGTGTGTAGAATGTTGCTCCTATTTTGATTTTGGAATTCACTCTTCAGTTGTCAAAATGCCGTCCAAGCAAGAAGAGCGGCGTATCAAAATTTTGCTCGCGCATCGCGAAAATCCGAGTTCCTCGCACGCAAAGTTGGCAAAATCGCTAAAAGTTGCCAAATCAACCGTTACAAATGTAATTAAAGTGTTTGGGGAACGTTTGTCGACAGCCAGGAAGTCTGGATCGGGGGGAAATCGAAAACCGGAAGCCGCTGAGACGACAAAGAGAGTTGCCGGTAGTTTCAAGCGAAACCCTAACCTATCTCTCCGAGATGCCGCAAATAAGCTGGGTGTATCGTCTACAACCGTGCATCGAGCCAAAAAAACGAGCCGGACTATCGACTTACAAGAAGGTAGTGACTCCAAATCGCGATGATAAACAAAATACGACGGCCAAAGCGCGATCCCGGAGGCTGTACACGACGATGCTGACGAAGTTTGACTGCGTGGTAATGGACGACGAAACCTACGTCAAAGCCGACTACAAGCAGCTTCCGGGACAGGAGTTTTATACGGCAAAAGGAAGGGGAAAGGTAGCAGATATTTTCAAGCACACGAAACTGTCAGAAGTTCGCAAAGAAATATCTGGTTTGGCAAGCCATCTGTACCTGTGGCTTGAAAAGCAGCATTTTCATAGCTTCCGGGACTGTCAACCAAGAAATTTACGTGAAAGAGTGTTTGAATAAACGTCTGCTGCCTTTCCTGAAGAAACACGGTTGTTCCGTACTGTTTTGGCCGGATTTGGCATCTTGCCATTACGGTAAAAAGGCCATGGAGTGGTACGCCGCCAACAACGTGCAGGTGGTTCCCAAGGACAAGAACCCTCCCAACACGCAAGAGCTCCGCCCAATTGAGAAATACTGGGCTATTGTCAAGCGGAACCTAAAGAAGACCAAAAAAACTGCTAAGGACGAGCAGCAGTTCAAGGCAAACTGGCTTTCTGCGGCGAAGAAGGTGGACAAGGTGGCTGTAAAAAATCTGATGGCAGGGGTCAAGCGTAAGGCCCGGCAATTCGGATTTGGAGAAGCGGAAGCCTAACTGAATATTTTTCCTGAATTTTATACTAATTGAACTTGAAAAAGAAATTTAATTTGATTTTTTAAATAAACGATTTCACCGATTTACACGCGTTTTCCCTTGACCAAATTTTGACCGTATCACCCTTTAAGTAAGAAATTTTCTAACTAAAGGGAGTAAGTATGCATACGACGTTCCAGTTTGTTATTGGTATATCTCAAGAGCCTCACTAAAGCCTGTCCCCGTTAGATTTCGGACACCAAAATAATAGCACCTAGTAGATGATAAAACAAACGTCAAAGCAGTCTTCAAGCAGCTTCCTGGTCTTGAGTTTTACACTGCATTTCAACGTGGCAAGGTTGATGATCATTTCAAGGCCAAAAAGTTGTCGAAGTGCTCTAGTCCTAGTTGTGGTTTGAAGAGCAGAATCTTCACAACTACAGGTACGATTAACCAACAAGTTTACGTCAACTAATATCTGCAAAAATAGCTACTATCATTCATCCAAAAGCACACGTATTCTGTGTTATGTTGGCCTGATTTGGCGTCTTACCATTATGGTAAAGCGGCTCAGGATGCAGGAAACAACGCAGGAAACAACGTCAACGTTGTACAAAAGGACTGTAATCATCCAAACAGCATAAAATTTTGTCCAATTGAATGATATTGGGCCATCGTGAAGCAAAATCTTTGGAAATCGAAAGGAGAGGCAAATTATGAGAAAGATTTTGCTAGAAAGCGGGAAAATGCTTTCAAAATGTTTACAGAGAACACTGCACTATGGTCCAGATCACGAATTTACGAGGAAACATGCTCCCAGCGCCTAAACTTGAAACTTTAGAGCAAAGTGATGTTGTACAACATGGTTTGTATCATCAAAGTCCATTTTTGATATTAATTAAAATTAGGGTGGTCCGCATTTTCACGGAAATACAAAAACTAACTTTTTTATTTGTAGCAATAGACGTTTACATTTTTTAACAAAGTTGTAGCGCAGAAAGTTTCATGGAATTTTCATTTATAATTTTTTTGTAGCTTAAAATTGACCGATTAAGAGCAATTTTCCCTCATCAACTTAGGGAACATTCATTAATTACGTGACGCAAAAATTGACTTTTTATAACCCCCCCTCCCCCCCTTGTCACGTTTTTTGTATGGACCTTTAAATTTTTTGTATGGATCGTCACGTTTTCCCAAACCCCCCCTCCCCCCTTACTGCGTGACATAATTAATGGACCTTCCCTTAGGGTGTTCCAATAAAAAAAATTTTCTTTTGCCCTTACTTTTTTATTTCAATTCCCATCGTTAAGTTGTGTTCCGACCAATTTTAGAACTTTTAAAGACGCGTACTTGGTATACAAACTTTGCCGCTAGCTTTAATCAATCAATAGTAATTGAAGTTTTTCTAAAAAAAAATACGCCCTTTTCAAATGTTTATGTTCTATGATTAGGGCAAATACAAAAAAAATTAGGGACGTCATTTGAAAGGGAAATTTATATTGTTTAACATATGTGAAAACTAGAGATACGTTATTACTGTATCTTCAGAAATTTACATTTGAATTTGGGATGGTTTTAGAAGAAAAACTTCAAATAGCGGCAAAATTAATATATCAAAATACGCGCCTCCAAAAGTTCTACAAACTTGTCCCATCAAAATTTAACGATGAAAATTGAAATAAAAAAGTTAGGACAGCAAAACTTTTTTTTATGGTACACCCTAAGTTGACGAGGGAAAAGTTGCACTAAATCGGTAAATTTTTAACCTTAAAAATAAAATGGTGGTGAAACTTGAAATAAAAACGGAGGCCTATTTATTGATGTTGAATCAAATTAGGGTGGTCCCCATTTTTACGGAAATGCAAAAACTAACTTTTTCATTTGCAGAAATAGACTTTTACATTCTTGAGCAAAGTTGTAGCGCAGAAAGTTTCATGGAATTTTCATATATAATTTTTTTTGTAGCTTGAAAATTGACCGATTTAGAGCAATTTTCCCTCATTAACTTAGGGTGTACCATAAAAAAATGTTTTTTTTTGCCTTAACTTTTTTATTTCAATTTTCATTGTTAAATTTTGTTAAGACGAGTTGTAGAACTTTTAAAGGCGCGTATTTTGATATATTAATTTTGCCGCTAGCTTTAACCAATCAATAGTTATTGAAGTTTTCCGTGAAAATGGGGACCACCCTAATTTTAATCAACATTAAAATATGGGCCTTGATAATACAAACCATGTTGTAGAACATCACTTTGCTGTAAAGTTTCAAGTTTAGGCGCTGGGAGCATGCTTCCTCGTAAATTCGTGATCTGGACCATAGTGCACTGTGCAAAACTTAATGGATGGTATCAAACGTAAAGTTAGAGCATACGGATATAACAAGTCCGAATAATAATGTCTTGATGTGAATGAGTTAGAAATTAACCCTTTGTCACGAAGGTTTTTTTTTGGATTAAGGAATAAATAGAAAAAATGTTATACTGCGAGTTTTTCTCTGGCTAGATTTTGCAGTGCGCATACCTTAATTGATCTAAGAGAAAATTTGAACTAAACGATCGGATTATTGAAACAACTTGTGATGCGAAAAATAAAAATTCCCGTTTAAGATCGGATTTGGACTGAACATTCCATATCTAACGTTTGCGTTAAATAAAATTGACAAAAATTGCCGATTTTTCATGGGGTTTCCTCCACCCGCACTGACAAAACTACCCATGCAGCATCAATCATAGTAACCAATGAGTCAGCAGCGAAAATTTGACAGCTCTATCAGTCGAACTCTAACGGTGATGGCAAAAACAGTGAAGCAGCTCCGTTCAGAAGTGTGCGCGTTCAAAGAACGGCATCCCGCCGCGTCGAAAACGGACATCATGCGGCACTTTGTAGACACCGGATACGCCCGTTCTGGCATCTACAACATCTTGGCACTATTAGAAAACAATCAGAGCATCGAAAAAAAGCCCGGTTCCGGTCGGCCGACGGCCCTGAGCGACAAGAAGCTCCAAAGGATGCTGAAGAGGAAGACCGAGGGAAAAGTGGCTACATTGCTGCGTGCGTTTTGCCGGGGATCGGTTCAACCGGCCAAACAGTGAAAAAGTACCTGGCGAACATGAACATACATGTCTGGAGTCGTAAGTCGCTTCCACTGGTTTCGGAGATGCTGGCAATGACGCAACGGCAGCAGCTGAATAAGATGGTAAACTCGATTTTCCTGGCGAATCGCAACGTGGCGAGGAGAATGGACGACGAGACCTATTTCACCCTGGATGGCAACGACTGGCAGGGCACTTCGTATTTGCCTGCCCCCACGAAGGAAGTGAGTTCCAAGGTGAAGTTCATTTCACACACCAAGTTCCCCAAGAAGGTGCTGCTGCGGCTGACAATCAGCGAAAAGGAGATGTCAAAGCCGCTCTTCTTTCGCTTCGGACTGGCCGTGAACGGGGAAATTTATAGTACGAAATGCCTGCCGGAAGTTGCTTCGTTCATCAAGAAATGCCGTAAGGGCGAAGACGCAGTATTCTGATCGGATCTGGCGTCGGCCTACTACTCAAAGCGATCATGGGAGGAGATGGAGCGGCCGAATATCGATGTGGTACCCAAGTCGGCGAACCCACCCAACGTCCCGTAGCTGCGTCCCATCGAGAATTTCTGGGCCAACCTGAAGTGTAAGATCTACTCCATCAATTTTGTCGCGAAAACTGACGAGGAACTGATAAATAAAACGAAGAGAGAACTCACAAACATGCCTACACGCATGTTTTCGTCCACCATGGCGAATGTAATGGGTAATTGCCGGAAGGCCACTAGAAAGGGCATAGAATTGTTTTGCAAGTAAGCTTAAATAATTTCCGTCAATGGAAAATTCGTCAAAAGCTATTATCTGTCTTAGCTTTTTTTTATCACCATCCGAAAAAAAAGTCCATTTTTTTAAATGCAAACGTTATCTCCAGCCCCGCATGTTTCATGCCACTAAGATTTAATACACACAATTAATCATACCAATAGCTGTGCCAAGCTGGCCGGATAGGTCGAAACCAATTAAAAAAGGGTTGACGGAACCCAAACTGAAACTGGTTTTGATTCTTCTTCATACTACTTTGTTCGTTGGTTGTCGTCGATCCATGATGTGTCTGACCGTCCAGATTGTAGTTGTTGTTGTAGTTCTTGTTTCCGCTATTGCCGTTGTTGCTACCGTCGTCATTGTTATTGTTGTTATTATTTTTGTTGTTATTGTTGTTGTTTGGGGCCATGCCATTGGATCCTTGAGATTGTATGCCCACACCAGAGGACGTCTGCTGTTGTCTTTGGTTGGAATAATCGTTTATGGTAATAAATTGCAGCGGATAACCCACAACTCCAGACGAACCCAGTAGTTGCTGTGGCTGCCCATCCGGTATGGTTATCGTCACTTGTGATTGAGGATATCCCAATGATTCAGAATTCGGTTGTTTGGACCCCATAACCGGTGTTGGGGGTTGATAATTTCCATATTGCACCTGAATAGTTGGCTGGGATACAACTGGTTGATGTGATCCTTGATCTCCTGTTTCCTCAATCGTTTCTGTTTTATCACCATCATCACCATCATCAGCATCATCATTCCCTTCACCATCGCCGTCGCCGGCATCGTCGTCTACATCGTAATCTCCCTTTGCTCCTTCGCCTTCATTTGCACCGACATACTTCTCAAACATAGCAGCGCGGGCTTCCTTCGCCGGACCTTGATCTCGGTTGTCCCGAAGGACTTGATCAACTTGACAAGCACAATCACAAATACACGGAATACAACAACAGCTCCGTACCCAAGACAGATTCGCAATGAACGTGCAACCTAAGATTAACACAAGTTCCAAGCGCATCGCAACCAATATACTAATTCAGTCTCAGTGATAAAATTGTTGTTATATAGCACAGCAACTGGCCATTACCAGCGATTTCATCTGGATAATTACCACCTATTAATGAACTAATTCCCAGCTGGCAGCGTTTGTCAACACAACTATATAACAAAGAGTATATTACCGCTACCGATTTAGTGTTTGTCCACTCTTTTGCCATGAGGTGTTCAGTCGTAGTTTTGTTGACAGTTCTTCTTTCAACCGTCGTTCGTGGTGCACCTTGGGGTTGTTGTTGCACTTCATGTTGCTGCAGTTGTTCTTCGTCGTATTCTAGCTGCGGTTCTGAAGCAAAAATCAACGACATCGAAGACACTGAAGTGCAACAAGAAGGTCGCTCACCCTTCAGTAACCAATATGGAACCAACGCACCCTACGGATTTGCTAATCCATACTCTGGAGTGCAGCAAGCAGGCCATGGCTCGGGACCAGGCAGCTATACATCCGGACCTTCATTGCAATTATCCAATGAAAATAAAAACCTAGGACCCTTCAACGGGCCCTTGGGCGCACCCTCGTACCCTGGATATTACCCGAACCCTCCCGGACATGGCTATCCATACCCATATCCATATCCGTATCCGTATCCTGGATCGTACCCTTACTCGCCTTCAGTGAACGGCCAGGGAACTACATCGCAAGGAATGCTAGGTGCTGGAGGGGCAAACGTACAAATGACCGACGGATCGACACATATGTTGGTCCCGAATGCAGGTGCTGAGGGATCCATCACAATAACGGCCAACCCACAATACGGTTACACTTGGCCATCGCAAGGTAGAACCCTTCCATTTGACAAATTAAAAAAAGTTAACCATACTCGAATTTCCCGACGTAAGCAGGCTAAGGAAGAGACGGATGAGTTCACCGAGGAATCCTGGACCGAGTCGTAACCGAGTGGTGGAGTGGACGAAGGTGGAGCTCCGGGGTTGTAGGATTAGGATGGGTTCCACAGGTGGTGAAATCAAGGAAGAGGATCGGTTTCATGACTTCAATAAAGAGAGCAATGTTTAATGTTTAAGGTGTTAGCTGACGAGATGTTCAACAGTTTCGTATTTGTTTTAGTAGACTAAAAAAAGAATTCAAGATGACCTATTTGTCAAGAGTGTCCAACAAGTACAGTCGGTATCTGAGGAGGTTTCAATGAGTTGACTTTCATCAAGGTCCTTGTAACATTCTATTATAGGTAAAGGCTGGACTCGGAAAAAACGTACCGACAAAAAACTCGAGGCCGGGAATTTGTTTGGTGTCCGCCTTGATATATTTCTCGTCATCCATGACGAGACAGCCTGGCTTGACCAGCCACTTACGGTACAGCTTCCGCGAACGCAATTTGGCCACCGTGTTTTGCTTGTCAGTCCGGTTTGGCGCCTTCCTGACCTTAAAAAACGTAGCCCAGCGCGTTTCATAGTCTGCTGGACGAACCATTTCGACGAATTGACCTTTTTGGCCACGACTCGGGTGGAAAGGATCGGGTTATTCTTAAAGTATTGCCTTATCTTCCGCGCCTTCTCTGGGTATTCCGTTTTTGGTTGTCGGCCGCTTCCAGCGCGCCGGTCGATGGTCTTCGTCTCCTGGAACATCTTCACAACGCGGGACACGGTGGAATGGTGGATTTCAAGCCTTTTGCCGATCCACCTATGTGACTGATCAGGATTATCGATCACCGCGCCCAAGATTTGCTGGCGTAGCTCTTCTTGTTTCGAATGCATCTTGAAAACTACTTGACAGATCGCGATTGCACACATATACATAACACTCTAAACCCAAAATTTCATTAATTTTTACTCACGATACACCCAAAACAAAGTGTCGCATTTTTTCCGAGTCCAATCTTAACTTAATTCTCACATGTTTTCTCATCGTCACATTTACAAACGTCAAACTATATCAAGTCAGTGTAGTGTGAACACCTCAACTTGATATCGATATCAACTCGCTATATCACGTAAGGAGTGTATCGAATATAAGCTATCCACATACATTTGCGTTGTACGCATGTATTTGTGATGGATTTTTATGCTCTGAACGCTGCATGCTGTGCGTTTGACTGTCAGCTTTCTTTTGTTTACTTGTTTGTGCGGTTCAAATTCTGCGTTTTCAAAATGTCGCGTATTGAAAAGGAAGTGAAAATTAAGGTTCTGGACACATGGCTAAGTGAGAAGGGTATTACTATGCGAAAATTGGCGAAGCGGTTTGGAATTCATCATGCGAGTGTTAAAACCATCATTAATAAGTTTGGGCACCACTATTCTTTGGATGAGCAACCAGGAAGAGGCAGAAAACCCGGTTCTTCCAACCCGAAAATGGAGCAGAAAGTAGTATCTCTAATCATGAAGAACAAATCAATGTCAATACGTGATTTGGCCAAAAAAGCAGGAACGAGTGTCGGAATGATCCAGCGTATCAAGAGGCGAAACCACCTGAAGACCTACAAGAAGCAGAAAATCTCGAAACGAAGTGCAGAACAGAAGAAGCGAGCAGCAACAAGGGCCCGGAAATTGTATTCGCGTCTTTTGCAGCGTCCGGATGCATGCGTTTTGATGGACGATGAGACCTATGTAAAGGAGGACTCAAAAACCCTTCCAGGTCCACAATACTTTACTGCCGTCGTTGGAGAGGATGTGAGCGATGCGGACAGGTCGATTCAAGTGGAGAAATTCGGTCGAAAGGTACTGGTATGGCAAGCAATATGTTCCTGTGGTTTGAAGTCATCCGTTTTTTACACTACCGGAACTATAAATGCGGAAATCTATCGATCTGAGTGTCTCAGAAGAGATTGTTGCCTTTATATAAGAAGCATAGTACACCTCCACTGTTTTGGCCGGATTTAGCGTCGGCTCACTATGCCAAAACCACTCTCAATTGGCTTGCGGAAAAGGGTATAGATTTCGTTGAGAAAAATATCAATCCACCAAATTGCCCTCAGCTTCGACCCATCGAACGTTACTGGGCAATCGTTAAGAGGGTCTTCAAGAAGACTGGTAATGGGAACATGCAGGAGTTCAAAAAAATTTGGGCTCAAGCGTCCAAAAAATGCGATGCAACACTTGTCCGGAACTTGATGAAGAGCATTCGATCCAAAGTTCGAAAAGTCGTGAAGGAATAACTTAAATTTCATCCGGTCTTCATTATGTTCAAGTTTAACCTCGTACAATAAAGGAACCATTTTATTGTATGAATAAAATATCGGTTTTCAACATAATTTGAAAGAAAGTTTGTGGATAGCTTATTTTCGGTACAATCCTTAGTATAGAGCGCAGTGTGAACGTTCTATTAAATTTACACGAAAGATACCTTTAGTTTAGGCTAAATCCCGCTTTCCTTTTATAATAATCATTATTTATAATTGTCGTTAGATAACGCAGAAAAGTATACACTTAAGAAACAAAGTACCCAAAATTAAGCTCATTTCACCAAACTCTAGAGTTCCATGCGGAAAGCCAAATTTGAGTATGTGTCATGGTATTCAAATTTGAGTAACTGTACCCAATGTTTATGGTGGGTAAATTTAACGTAATGCAATACAATAAAACTGGTAAAAACCTAAAAATGAGCACTTTTCCGCACGGTTAGTTAGCATATGTTTTAAAACAGTGAGAATAAAGTGTCTTTCTCGTGATGATTGAATAAAAACATAAATTTTCTTGATAATTTTATTGATTTTGTTTATTTAATAATTTCTGTAACATTTTTATTGTTTTTCAGTATTTAAATCCGATATACGTCAAATAATAAAAGTATCCAAACGACTTCCACTTTTACTCAAAAATGAGTTGTCAATGTAGCACTTACCCATTGAGTAATCTTTACCTAATGTGCAGAATAAAATTTATCCATCTTTCCAGTTCAACAACAGTTATATAATTTAATGTTTAAAAATACTCAATTCTAGGTACTTTATTTCTTTCGTGTATGCTTATTTCAAACTGTGTACCCGCAAAAAAATTGCAGTAGAAACTGTCAATTGGAGGGTTAAATTTAGCGCAAGCATCAACAATTTTCACCTGATTTTACCATGACTGCGATTAGATCAACCATGGTGCGGTTGATACCAATATGAGGTCTGTCAAATATGCCACAAACGTTGAAGGTTTTACCATAAACGTAGTAAATTTCATGGTAGTTTTAAATACAGGCGTAGTCGGGTAAAATGGTAGTTTTTACTACAAGATTTTTTTCTGTGTAGCTGAAGCCGACAAAAGAAAAAAAAAATGGTGTTGCAGTCGTTTAGCCGCACGGAAAAACAAATAAAGCGAAAATTAACATTACCGAGTATAGGTGCCACTTTAGTAATTGGTAGCTCCTATCCGATTCTGCGGGGCATTGAGTCTACAAGTTTTTGAATGATTTGAAGGTTAAAGCTATGTCCATTTAGAATCTGGAATAATAAAATCATCTGTATCACGGTAAAGGATTAACGTACAAATGAGTTTAATACACCAAAACAAAAGTAATTGACTGTACTTTGTGCACTGTAAATATCAATACAAATTATTTCTCTTCGTTTGGCAATGAAATTCGCACTTTCTTCTTTATTTCTCCCATCAAACGCTGCACATCTCCGGAGTCAACTGCCTTGGCACATTTGTTCCACATTTGTTTTGGTCATCTGAGTCGCGTTCCGAGCCGTTTTCCCACTTTTCTTAAGCTTCCGCTTCATTATTGCCCAAAATCTCTCGATGGGCCGGAACTGCAGGCAGTTGGGTGGATCAATGTTTTAATCAATGAAATCTACGTTATTATCGCGGTACCACTGGATGACTTCCCGACTGTAGTGGCAACTCGCCAGATACGGCCAAAGCATTACGGGACCTTTATGGTCTTTAATGAAAGGTAGTACGTGGTTTTTTGGGCATTCTTCCTTATACAGCTTCGAGTCACGAATTCTTTGGTCTTTGCTCCGCAGCTGCATGTCCCTTGCCAAATCATCAGTTTTTTTTGGCAAATTTGTCCATAAAAGCAAACTTAAACTTCGCAAGAACATCTCCTCGTGCCGTCGCCATGTAGAATTTTTGGCCAGGAAGCTGTCCGAAATCCATTTCGACGTTGGTTTCATCGTCGATGAGCAGGCATCCCTGGTACTTCGTCAAAACCTGCTGGTTCAATTTCCGAGCTCGGGTTTTGATGACGAAACTTTGCTTCAACTTTCTGTTTGGTTGCTTGCTGGCTCGAAGAACGATATCCTGCTCGCAAACGAATTCTTCGAACGGTACTGCGAGCAGCAGCGTATTTTTGTGCGATTTCATTATCTGTTAGTCCAGGGTTTGCTTTGACGGTTCTCAACACCTTCTGGTTCAGCTTGCGGTCATATGTTCCACTACGACGCTTACCTTGAGGTCTCGATCTACGCTCTTTCGCTCCCTGAAACGTTTGAGCACATCATACACTGTTGATTTGGTGATTTTCAACGTTTTTGCGATTTTTATTGCGGACCACATTGAATTATAAAAGTGGGTGTGCCGAATTTTTCTCTTTCGGCTTCCATCTAGAAAAAAGTGATACGTGGATTGACGCATTAGCCTGCTGGAAAATAACCGAATCGACCGAGAGCTCCTCCAAATTGTAGAATCAGCATATCTTCAGAATATCACAGTAACTGCATGAGTTCATTTTCATCGAGATCAAGCCAATTAGTACCGTAGAATCGTAAGAAAATGCTCCCCAAACTAGTGCCGGTCCACTATGGTCCGAATGGACAAATTTCGCGACAAAAATCGATAACTCAAAAAAATTAACTTTAGACAGATAATGTCTTCGGGAAATTTGATTTTTAAAATAAGATCTATCTCTTGGTTTGGGTAGGCACATCCAAACCAAAGGAATAAGATATCTTGCAAAAACGTATATTTTTTACACTTCAACCCCTACAACTCTTCTAATACAATAACTAGCAACTATCTTGTATCTTCTAAATACTCTAAAAGTCATCTCTGCAGAGTTTTCGAATTCAAATTGAAATAGAAAAGTTACAGCAAAAAAAATGTTTTTTAATTCTCACCCTAAGGAAAGTTAGAAAAACTGTTATAAAACGATACGTAGATGAGATAGAATTATAATTTCTTCACCAAAGTTTCATTAAATTAAAATATCTACAATTCTGTTAAAGCAAAAAATCCTCTAAATCATAAGAATATATAGTTGAAAATTTTATCATGAACATAAAAGGACCACCCTTGTCACCCAAACCAAAAGATAGATCTTATTTTAAAAATCAAATCTCCCGAAGACATTATCTGTCTAAAGTTAATTGTTTTTGAGTTATCGATTTTTGTCGCGAAATTTGTCCATTCGTACCATAGTGCGGTCCTCCACCGAAGTTGTTCTTGGACAGTGTAGCACCCTTATCCCTCAGATCGTGCCAGTAGTAACTATAGCAATCAGAACTATCAAAGTTTAACTTTTTCTCATCGAAATAAATACTAGGCACCA
>JASCZW010008076.1:0-55473 GCA_034211315.2 Aedes japonicus
TCTGTCTGTCTGTCTGTCTGTCTGTCTGTCTGTCTGTCTGTCTGTCTGTCTGTCTGTCTGTCTGTCTGTCTGTCTGTCTGTCTGTCTGTCTGTCTGTCTGTCTGTCTGTCTGTCTGTCTGTCTGTCTGTCTGTCTGTCTGTCTGTCTGTCTGTCTGTCTGTCTGTCTGTCTGTCTGTCTGTCTGTCTGTCTGTCTGTCTGTCTGTCTGTCTGTCTGTCTGTCTGTCTGTCTGTCTGTCTGTCTGTCTGTCTGTCTGTCTGTCTGTCTGTCTGTCTGTCTGTCTGTCTGTCTGTCTGTCTGTCTGTCTGTCTGTCTGTCTGTCTGTCTGTCTGTCTGTCTGTCTGTCTGTCTGTCTGTCTGTCTGTCTGTCTGTCTGTCTGTCTGTCTGTCTGTCTGTCTGTCTGTCTGTCTGTCTGTCTGTCTGTCTGTCTGTCTGTCTGTCTGTCTGTTCTGTCTGTCTGTCTGTCTGTCTGTCTGTCTGTCTGTCTGTCTGTCTGTCTGTCTGTCTGTCTGTCTGTCTGTCTGTCTGTCTGTCTGTCTGTCTGTCTGTCTGTCTGTCTGTCTGTCTTGTCTGTCTGTCTGTCTGTCTGTCTGTCTGTCTGTCTGTCTGTCTGTCTGTCTGTCTGTCTGTCTGTCTGTCTGTCTGTCTGTCTGTCTGTCTGTCTGTCTGTCTGTCTGTCTGTCTGTCTGTCTGTCTGTCTGTCTGTCTGTCTGTCTGTCTGTCTGTCTGTCTGTCTGTCTGTCTCTGTCTGTCTGTCTGTCTGTCTGTCTGTCTGTCTGTCTGTCTGTCTGTCTGTCTGTCTGTCTGTCTGTCTGTCTGTCTGTCTGTCTGTCTGTCTGTCTGTCTGTCTGTCTGTCTGTCTGTTTTTTTTTTTTTTTTTTTTTTTATATAATAAGGTTGGAAAAAGCTTCAAAAAGCCTGGCCTGCAGTGTATTTGGCACGTGTGGACTCACTCAAGCGGTAATGGGACTCGCTTCCGTGCCTAACCACTAAAAACATTCCTTATATCTCTTTGCCGTCTCCCTCGGGACCACGATGAAGCGACTACTTCAGGGGCGGCTGTGCTCATGCACCTCTCTGTTGTCTTGGCTCTTGCGACTTCGCCATTATTTTGTGTTGTTTTATGCACCCATCGAGACGTGTACCGATATGGAGTAAGCCGGCCGTCATAACGTGCCCTCCTTCACAGTCACCCTCGTGGGACACCGACGCTGCTTGACCGCTGATGTTTCCTCCATTCGCGCTGCAGCTCAGTCATAATTTGCGTCACTACACTATTAACGGCATTCCAGGTGCTCTCCTCTCGACACATTTCCTTGATGATGTTCTCCGTACTAAGTACTGGCATCTCCCTCCGAACTTCCTCAAACCTTGGGCAACCGAAGATCACGTGCTCCGGTGTTTCTTCTACGTGTCTACACGCTGGACAGACGGGTGACGTTGCGTGTCCAAACCGATGCAGATACTTTCTGAAACATCCATGACCAGACAGGAACTGTGTCAAGTGAAAGTTAATTTCGCCATGTTTCCTGTTTGTCCAAGACGACAGAACCGGTATAAGCCGGTGCGTCCACCTACCATTTCTCGCCGTGTTCCACTCCTGCTGCCATTTCTGCCATCGATGCCGCTCGCATGATCTTCCGAACACCATTGGTTTCCTTCCTCGTGTAGCACTCACTCGTCCTCGACCAGGATAATGTCGATAGGAATCATTCCGGCGATAACACATACTGCTTCCAAAGAGATGGTCCCATAAGCGCTCGGAACTCGCATGGCCATGAGACGATGCGTTCTGTTTAGTTTAGCACGATTTTTCTGCTTTCCAACGCCGAGATCCAGGCTGGCCCACCGTACCTCAGTATTGAAGAGGAAACGCTAGCTAGTAGACGCCGCTTACTACTGGTAGGTCCGTAGCTATTCGGCATAATTCTGGCTATTGCGTTAATAGCCTTTGCCGCTTTTTCGCAGGCATAATCGACGTGGCTGTTGAAGTTCAGCCGGTCGTCGATCATCACTCCCAAGTACTTCAGTGCTCGCTTCGAGGCTATGACATGCCCTCCAACGACGATTTCCGCCCGTTTCACCGCTTTGCAATTGCTGACCACTAGCAGCTCCGTTTTGTGGTGTGCTATCTGCAATTTAGCTTCGCGCATCCAGTTCTCAACCATGCCAATCGCTTCGGTCGCCAACATCTCCACTTCCTCTAGCGTCTCGCCTGAAACTGTCAGGACAATATCGTCTGCAAAACCAACGATCTTGACTCCCGTTGGCAACTGCAATGTTAACACACCATTGTACATTGCGTTCCAAAGCGTCGGTCCAAGGATGGAACCTTGTGGCACTCCCGCCGTGATCCTTGTCGACTTCTGGCCCATTTGTGTATCGTACAGCAAAACCCGGTTCTGGAAGTAGCTACTCAAAATCTTGCACAGATAGTCAGGCACCTTGATTCTGTGTAGCGCTTCGGCGATGGCTTCCCAGCTAGCGCTATTAAAGGCATTCTTGACGTCTATCGTTATCACCGCACAATATCGATTACCTCTCCTCTGCTGCTTGTGTGCCTTATACGCACTGTCGATGACAATCCGAATTGCATCCACCGTTGACTTTCCTTTCCGGAACCCGAATTGGTTTGTTGACAAGCCATGCTCGTTCTCCGTGCACTTCATCAACCTGTTTAGGATGATCTTTTCCAACAGCTTGCCAAGTACATCCAACAAGCATATGGGTCGATACGATGCTGGTTCCCCTGGCGTCTTTCCTGGCTTTGGTAGTAGCACCAGCTTCTGAATCTTCCACCTGTCTGGAAATCTCCCCTCTTCTAGACAGTTCTGCAACACACTCCTAAAAATGTCGGGATACCTCTGCAGTGCCGCTTTCAATGCCACGTTGGGAATTCCATCCGACCCGGAGCTTTGTTCACCTTCAGCCCTTTTGCCACTGACAAGAGCTCATCGTTGAAGACTCGTGTACCACCAGTTGCTCCTGCCACTTCATTGCCGTACGGTGTTGGTGGCCATGCCGTAGGGTCGTGCTGCGGGAAGAGACCATCCACGATCGTCTTCAGCTTGTCCGGGCATCCTTCAACCGGTGTCGCTTGACCCTTAAACTTTGCCATAACTACTCGGTAAGCGTTGCCCCAGGGGTTTGCATCGACATCTTGGCACAGTTCCTGGAAACAGCTGGACTTGCTTCTCCGTACTTCTCGTTTTAATGCGGTTCTGGCCGCCCGGAATGCCACCCTACGCACTTCTCTATCCGCTTCCGTTTTTGCTCGCTGAACTCGCCTTCTGGCTTTGAGACAACTAGCACGAAGGTTACTGATTGCCTCGTTCCACCAGTATACTGGGCGCCGTTTGTTTTTTGGCTTCGTCTTCCTCGGCATGGTGGTGTCACATGCCGCAGTCAGCCATGCTGTCAGCTCTTCCGCGTCCGAGGGGTGCTTTCCACACGCAGTGCTTCTGTAAAAAGGTCGCTATCGAACTCCTTTGTCCTCCAGTTTCGTTCGTTCGTATTCATCCGTCGTACTGAAACTGAGTTCCCTTTGCCGATTGTGTACCTGATCGCCTGATGATCGCTATTTGTGTACTCCTCGCTCACTCTCCAATACATGTTTCTCATCAGCGACGGACTGCAAAAAGTAACGTCGATAATGGACTCACGACCATCTCTGCGAAAAGTGCTAACGGTGCCTTCATTGACCAGCTGAACCTCCAACTTTACTAGCGCTTCCAGAAGGCTGAACCCACGGGCGTTGGTACATCTGCTACCCCACTCTTCTGCCCAAGCATTAAAGTCTCCTGCGATGATGACAGGTCTCCGCCCGATCAAATGTACGGTGAGTTCATCCAACATCTGGTGGTATTGTTCCGCCGTCCATCGAGGTGGTGCGTAGCAACTGCATACAAAGACTCCGTTGATTTTGGCAATCACGAAGCCTTCATGCGTGCTCGAAACCACTTCTTGGATAGGATATCTACCCATAACATGTATGGCAGCCATTCCTGCTCTATCTACCACCCACCTGCCGTTTTCCGAGGGTACTCGATACGGTTCTGCAATGATTGCAACGTCGCACATGGTTTCCGTTGTTGACTGCTGCAACAGTTGCTGCGCGATGTCGCAATGGTTCAGATTTATCTGGATTATCTCGATCATTGTTGGCTCGCCCGCACTTTTTGATACACCGGGCATTTGTAGCTTCCCGTGATGTGGTCGTTGTCATCCTCGTTTGTACAGAGCATGCACCTAGGTCGCTTCTTGCAGTCACTAGCGATATGACCCTTCTCTCCGCACCTTCGGCACCGATCCGATCTGTCAGGACCCTCGCAGTTTCTCGACAGGTGGCCGAATCCCATGCACTTATAGCATCGTTCCATCTCTTTGTGACTCGAGGGTGACTTTTAGCGGACATACTGACCACCCAACTTTTACTTTACCTACCGCCAACAGTTTGTTGGCAGAGGCTGTAGCCAGACGGATCGCCGCCGTCTGCATGCCCCCGTATTTTTTCTCAACCGGATTGTCATCGGCTCATCTCCTAGTTCACCTTGCACCTGCAGCGCACTTCTTACTTCGTCTACTGTTGTTACCTCATCTAGATCCCGGCACTCAACCACCGTCTCCTGTGATAAGGCCCTAACGTTTGCGCCGTCACCAAGAGACTTCTCGACGAGTGACTTGAACGTTGCGCTTTTGACCGAAGGATCTTTCTTTAATTCGAATAGCATGTCCCCCTTCTGGGTGCGCCTGGTTTTTATCACGTTTGCTCCTAGCTCCCTTAGTTCCGGATCGTCTTTAACTCTTCTGAGGATTTCAGCATGTGTTGTTGCCCCTTCACTTCTACAACTAAGGCATCTCCTTTCCATTTCTGCCGGTCCACTTTTTCTTCTCTCCCTTCTTCCTAGCCTCTTCCATCTCCTGCTCTTCTTTTTTCTTCTCTTCCTTTTTCTTTTCCTCCTTTTTCTTCTTTTCTTCCTTCGTTTCGTTTTTCCGTGGCACGATTTGCCATTTACTACCCTTTGCCTTCCATTGTCCCCACTTCACCGATGTCTTCTTTTTGTTTCTTGGACACTTCTTCCTCACCTGGTGTTTCGCGATCTCTTTTACCACCCGCACGATGGTTTACTGACATTTCCTTCACTTCTTTTTCGGCCTTTTCCGCCCTATTTCTCCAATCTTGCTGCTCACGTTCGACCGCTAACATTGTGGATTTAATGCCCGTCACTAGCGCCCGGATCTTGTGATGGACGTTATTTTTCCCTTTGATGAACTCATAGAGCTCATCAACCTTCTTTAACTTCCATCACCATGGTTCTGCCAAGCTGAAGGCCCTGCTGCTCTGGCTGAGTTTTGCCACTACTGGCTTTCGGCGTAAACAGCAGGCTCAGCCCAGGCCCGCCCGACTCTTCTTGAATTTCTTGCGCCCCTCCTATCTTGCTTCCACTAGCTACGGCCACTTTATTCGCCACTGGTGACCTTGGCAACATTCCACTTTTTGCAAACGGATTTGCTTTAACATGCGCGGTCTCTACATCACCACCTTCATCGCACGTATTTGAGGGTGGAGGATCATCCTCCTCCATCATTTTAGCAAGACTACCGAAATCTTCACGGCCTGAACCTCGAAGAAACGATCACCTGCGACGGAACGCCACACAATCGCTGCCCTGATTTCCGCTGACGTGCGAACACGAATTCAAAGCGCGATCGAAGCACCAATTATATGTTCGAAACTTTTGAATATTTATTTTTCCTTACGCCGCGAATTGAAAAAATAAATAAAAATGCACCAGCCTAGTTTTGGACCAGCTTATTTCTTCTACGCACTAGACCACCTCAAAGGATACTATCTCGGCAGATTTGTTTTCACTTTTTTCGCACTCGTTTTTCGTTGCTCCCGTATGGGGAAACGCATTGACACGAGCCCCGCAAGCCCCCACCAGCTGGAAGGCAATCTTCTACCCATCCACTGCTATGGGTTGATTTGGCTAGGTGGGACACGAGCAAATGAAATTTACACTTGTTGCCTGCTCCGTACACAACAAAGCGCTACTCATGCACGGCACGGTCTAAACAATACGACGCCAGCCGGTATTACTGCCACGGCCCGTTGTAAAGACGCTTTTTATGCACTGTTTTGGAGCAAGATCAATTAAATGAAAATTTTGCACTGAATTTTGCGGCTTCCGTTAGGAGAGATTTAAAAACTCAAGCACTAGTCGACTCCTTGATATGTGGGTAACACTTTCTACAGCACTTCGCTAATTGTCTGTCTGTCTGTCTGTCTGTCTGTCTGTCTGTCTGTCTGTCTGTCTGTCTGTCTGTCTGTCTGTCTGTCTGTCTGTCTGTCTGTCTGTCTGTCTGTCTGTCTGTCTGTCTGTCTGTCTGTCTGTCTGTCTGTCTGTCTGTCTGTCTGTCTGTCTGTCTGTCTGTCTGTCTGTCTGTCTGTCTGTCTGTCTGTCTGTCTGTCTGTCTGTCTGTCTGTCTGTCTGTCTGTCTGTCTGTCTGTCTGTCTGTCTGTCTGTCTGTCTGTCTGCGCGAGTTCTATTAAATTTTCGTTCATTTTGTGTCTTCTTGAGGCTACTACTAGACCAATTCGAGCTTGAAATGGTAAATTTTTAAAAATCTGTCAATGACGCTACTCTCAGCACTTATTCCTTTCAGATGATGGCAAACGATCAGTAATCGGATCATTATTGGAATTTTTAGAGCGCATTAGAGGCATTGGTCATGTAAGCCGCTAAGGCACTATGTGTAACTATTCACAAATGCATTAGTAAAGTTTAACCAACAGTAACACTGCTGCCTGGGTCACTCACAAAGTGTGATGGTAGTTTTTCATTGGGAAAATATGGCAATTTTTAACAAAGCCGCTTTGAACTCATTTAAACCAACAGTAAGGATGCTGTTGAGTATGAGTAAGAGCATTTTGACCACCCGTAGTTTGCTACTCCGTGATTGATCGAAATCAGCTGAAGTAGCTCTGTGCAGAATGTCATTTTGGCGTAGTGAATCATTCTCAATTACCCCAGAATTTATTGCTAGAACAAATAGACATGAAGAGAAAGTGTATTGATAGTTCCGTATAGGGCAACGGCAGGCTTTGAAATTGAAAGATACAAGTACTGTCCACTCCTAGCGCTTCGCATGGAGTTGAGAAATTATCTGCTTCTGCAAACTTCATCAACCTCATCTTATCTACTACTACGTATCTTTGAAAAGTAAGCTAAAACCCAATACGGGAGCTAATTTAAATAAGATGAAATAAGCTCTGAAATTCGAACTAGCCTACTGACATGATTCTTAGCAACTTATGACTGAGTACTGTTAAACATACATTGTGAATTTAAGTTTATTGATTTATTCCACAACATTAAGTTATTTCTAGAAAAGCTCATTTCAATACTTTGTTGTACAAGGAAACCTAGAGTTATGTAATAAAAATCACATTTTTTTTACTTTCGCTCACAGGTACTACAGATTGTGGATTTACACATGCAACGCTGTGCTCTTGATGGCGGTAATTGTATTCTGTGGCGTTGCGGGTAAAATTCTACTCTCCGACTACAAGCGTTTGCTGGTGAACGGTCTCAGTCTGACGCAGCCGAGTTTCATTTATGCGTACCTAGCGCTGTTGGTGCAATCAGGTTCGATGGAAAGCCAGCAACTTCCAACTTAAAACTATGCTAAATTTCTCTTTTTTTTCCTTTTTTTTCTATCTACAGGTTTCTTACAACTGATAGGGTGTCTTGGTGCCTTACGACTATCGGAGAAATTATTAAACGCTTACTGGTTGCTTTTACTCGTATTGTTAATAGGGGACGCCATGTTGGGCATATTTTGGATGTTCAAATTCGACAGAGTGATGCACGATCTGCAACCGATGCTGAAGTAAGTGGCTTCCGAATGGACGGTTGGAATCCAATTCCATCGATTGTAATCGAATCAAAGTTTACTGATGCGAGTTTGGAATTTTCATTCATTTTCGTGCGGACATTGGGGAAACAATCTTGATTGAAAAAAAAAAAAGAGGCGTGCACAGTCTCTTATACGGTCTCATGGCATTTTCTTACCATAAGGACATCTTCCTATCGGTTTTATCAGTTTAGGTCCGTCGCCATAAATAAAACTTTCCCTCGAATGCCTGTGCACGTTCGTGACTAGATTAGTAGAAAACCAACGAAGGCTTTCAAAAAGAAAGCCGAAAATCTCTCGTATGCTCATTTGTCTCTCTCTTTTTTTTTTCCCAGAACTCGCCTAACCAATGAATATGGAAATTCAATCGAACTAACCGAACTCTGGGATCGGCTGCAGACTGAAGGACGATGCTGCGGCGTCGCTGGACCACAAGTGAGTATATCTGATATGTGTTTTCCCAAAACTTATCGGCAAAATCATCGTTTCAACATCATCGTCATTTTTAAATGGAAAATTGCATCGCTCACTCCAACCGGATTAGAAATCTCAATTTTAACCAACTAGGACTCGTCGAACCGTAAAACCAACCATGAATAAATGTGCAAAACTAAAATCGGAACTTTGCAATCTGATTTATTGAGTGCCACCGAACTAGGAACACAGCTCGAACCAAAGCATGTATGTTTGGTTTGTACAGTTTTAGTACTTTCCGAATTACTACTACTACTCCTACTAGCTGCAACCGATTCCCACTGAACGAACGATTCTGATCGAACTCGGGGAAAGCCGCAAGAACGGTTTCGGAATTCATTAGTAGTGAACTGTGATTTACATGCCGGTCTCATTGGCATCGGCACTGTCGGGAAAGCGGTTGTTGTCCCTGACTAACAGCAACGGCACGGGATGACGACAGGAGCAGGAGTGGCACGACTGTGTAAGCTACCATGCGGTACACCGGACGTAAATTAGAAATGAATAAGCGTGTAGCATAGGCTGTAGGTTGACGCGTACCTCCGACCATGACCATGTGTATAAATGCTAGTTACAATCGTTCGATTAAATATTGAAAGGAAGAAGAATGGCACAGCAGTTTCAGCCTTGTGGCCTTGTGGGAATAGTTACACTAGATCACGAGTTTACGCCGATTAGCATGTGATAGGACAATTGTTTACCGGATTGTAGAGGAATCGAACTTTTTATCAAATTGTGTTTGATTGGCTATCTCGTGAATTTAATTGACTAACATTTGGAGGAAAACCGCCCCAAAATATAAATCCTTTGTTTCGGCCACTTAAACCTCTCAAACATTAGAGTGTGTAGCTGATCAAAACTGATGATTTTGAAACTGCTCAATTCAAACTCACCTTTGAAGATAGTTTGCTGATGGAATTTCTTGTAATTCGGTAAAATTCAGAGCTCAGAACCAACATATGTTTATAGTCATATATCACTCCAAATTTAAACTCATAATAGCTATTTATTACATATGAGCTCTAACATCTGCTACAGTATGATACATCTCCAGGCAAAATAAAAGTATAACAACGAACTTTCCAAAGCATGACGATGAAGTAAACACCTTTTTCTAATAGGTTCAGCAGCTTCAAATCTGAAATGTATTTCTGCATTGCACAGTACAGAAAAAGTGACCGAAAATGGTACTTAACTCATACGGCTGATTGCGGTGCATGAATGATCTTTTATGAAATAATTTTATAGGGAAATCAAAAATCAAAGAATCAATTGAAGGCGGTTTCATTTCCCGAAAACGCCAGGAAATGTCCGTTTTACCTTCATTTTACTCTAAGAAAATTAAGTTTTAAAAGATTTGAACTAAGTTCTAAATTATTCAGGATACCCAAACCATTTATATCTGAAATGAAATGAAGTTAATTAATTAATTAAGAAGCAATGGCTGAAAGTTAATAATTTATTGTATAAAAATACATCAACAGACGTTTTGATAAATGTTGTCTCATCTCATTCTAATTCATAATCAAAAATTCACCGAAGGGTCTCAGATTTATATGAGACTTTGTAGACTTGTAGAGCTCATGGATATATAACACTGGTCAACAAAATCGGAAAAAAGTCTTGCGACCCAGACCTTCATGCTAATTTTTTTTAACTTGGTTCCCAAAACCACCGAAATCGTATTTCTGACCTTCATCGATTTGCATTTTGCTTCACAAATTGGCATCAAAAAATTGAAAGTTTGATATATTTTGAGAACCATTCAAATAACTGCCTCAGAGAGTACAGTAAACCCACCCGACATGCGCGGATTCCAGAATCTACGCATCCTTGACCGAATCTACGCATCCTTGACAAATAGGAAGTTGGCGTCTTTGACAAATATGTTTGAGTGGCTAAGGCCTTTACGAAAGTGTACAAATTAGTTCAGAATGCACTCGCTACGTGATGCTAGTGTACATGTGAACTTTTTGTACTACCTGTATTTTGAGATCTAGATCATTTATGAATTTACTGTCTTCGCAAGATTATGACCTCACAGGCGGTCGACTTAAAAGTTCAGTGCATAGTTGACTTGCGTGGGCACTGCTGATTTTTCGGTGTTCCGTACCTTGATCCAGTGGAACAATAAAATTCACCTTTCCAAATGCTTCAATGATTATTCCAGGTTGCCATGTCCAACCATAAACCTTCGCATGAACAACTTCATCAGCAGATAGGGTTGTGGTTGGGGTTGACTTGATGAATTTTCGTAGGTCAAAGCAATTCAAGAGTAGTCTTCATCGGTCGGCCGAAAATCATTTCTGCCGGAGAATTTCCTTCCAACACCAATGTTTGCAGCGCCTCGGGTGATGATTTCCCCGTCTGTGATTTTTCGCAGTGAACGCTTGAGGGTGTCCACAAATCCTTCTGCCGTCCGTTTGACTGTGAATGGTAGGGAGGGGTACGATTGTGAATGATTCCGGATTAATCACAGAACTGCTTAAATATGCCACTGCAAAATTGGCATCCGTTATCCCTAACCATCTTATCAGGTTTTTCATATCTTGCGAAAGTTTCCCTCAAGAATCCAATCATCGCTGGCACCGTCGATGAGGAAGTTTAGAAAATGTCTGTCCACTTGGTTAAGGAATGGACGATGATCAGGTAGCACATTCCCTCGATAGATCCGGTGTAACCCAAATGGATTCGTTTTCAAGGCCCTTCTGCTTGCGGCCACGGCTGAAGCTGGATCTGCGGTGGAGACATTACTGCGCTGGCAACATAGTTCTGGATATCTTCATCAATCCCAACGATACGGCGTGCTGCTGATTTCATACGGTCCATTCCAATATGGCCGCAATGAATCTGCTTCGGGGTGCGAGCACGATATACAGCTGGAACTACGATGCGATCAATGAACATGATGATCGAACGTGATTCTTGCCGGCAATAGTTAGAACGTCTTGAGACTTGGATCGATAATTTGTTTGCCTTCTGGCCAGCCAGTGCTGATGTGTTGGATGGTTTTCTTCGTGACTGAACGAACCATCTCGTAAGACGTTGTCCAACTCCTCTTCGATGCCGGTTGCAGCTACTACGAATTCTTCATCTTGTTTCTCATGGTTTGATCAACTAGAAGAGAACGTCTGCATGTCCTAACTGCTCAGTTAAAATGTATTCCACGTCGAAATCAAATCCAAAGAGCGTAAGTTTCTGGAGATGATTGGCTTTGTGGAGTGGAATTCTTTTCTTGGATCCGAATATTCTCACGAGCGGTTGATGATCGCTCTAGAGCTTGAAATTGTAACCCAGCAGCCGGATGCCGTCAGTGATCTTGAATCGTGAGTGATGGCTTTAATTTGTCCATCTGGAAACTGATACATGATGACGATATCTATTCCTGTCCCCTGCTACGACAATATTCTTTTTAGAAAGTTCAGGCGTCATCGGCAAATGTGTTTGAGTGGTTAAGGCCTTTAGAAGGGCTTAAAAATTATTTCAGAACTTGATCGCCACGTTTAATCGTAAGTATTTTTCATTGATTAGTTTAATTTATTAATTAAACATTCAAACAATCGGCATCATTATTCTAGAATTCAAGAGCAGTATTTTAGTTCAAAATCATTGGTAACATTCGTCGCGGATACTCAAATTGAGTATACCGACATGAGAAAAAAGTAAAAATGGAAGTTTGCACGCATAATGGTATAATGGATAAAAATGATAGTTGCAATTTTCACCGCCAAGAACTTGGTCGAAACCACGAATCACGAGGCTGTTTTGTGCAGTACAAGTAGGACATCATGAAGCGATAACAGAATACCCGGACTTCATCAACAGCACAGAAGCTTCATGAAGCCCTGACACAGAAAAGCCCATTCGAAAGCTTCCGGAAGAAATTCCAAGCAGTTTCACATTACAAACTGAAAGTATACCAAGTGTAGCTGTTTCGGATTACCGTACCAAGGGCGTAAGGTTTCCACATTATCCAAATCGGAAAGCAGAACACTGCTGCATACTGGAAATGAGCATTCTTCTATTCCAAAAGCGCATTCCAAATTGATGAAGGAAAATTATTGATGGCGACGAGGGGGTGATGGAAAACAGTTCTGCGAAAAGTGTTCCATCTTGTTCTACGTCGATTTTAGATAATCCGGTCACGATAGACGATGACGACTTCGAGGATGGAATAAATGTTACCGTTCAATCAACTGCGTCCAACGTTTTCCCGAAGAATTTTTCTGCAACTGACAAAACAGCTGCAAAGCACATTCCTCTAAAAATAGTTCCAGGTAATGAGCAGAAAACCAAATTAAGTGGAGCTGCGAGAAAACGGTACAACGAATGAGAACTGGAGGAGTCACCCGAGCAGGAGATAACACCATATGAATACCTATCTTCTTGATCTTGATCGATCGATCTTGATAACTGGGATTGGTATTAAAGAGCTCAGATTAAGAGGTAAAATACCTAAGCAAAATACCTAAGAATTGCAAGCAAAATACCTCTCGAATAACAAAATTTGTTATTTGGAATACCTCGGAATACCTGAGAGGTACTATTTTGGTATTGTCTTACCTCAATTTGGTATTCGCATAACATTGTGGGAACAATTTTATGGTATTATACCTCTTTTTTCTTTCCGATCGATGGTCAAACGTTCGTGGTACCAATTTAAAACACGATACACTGTAGAATGTACACATTGAACTAATTTCACCCAAAATTTCAATAGAAAATATCCAACGGGTAAAAGGTTACAGCCATTTAAAAATGGTGCAATTTGATTCCGTACAACCTTTAACTTGGAACTTTCTTCTGAACAATTGCTTGCACAACGAAAAGCTATTCTTGCTAGTGTTGTACAGCACTGTAAAAAAACAATTAAACCTAAGCTTGGTCAATGCTCGCTTAGAACCGGGCATCTGGTTCTCGTTTGCCAAAACCAGGAAACAGCTGACTGGTTACAAATCATCGTTTCTACATTGTCTATCCCTGGAGAAGTAGTAGGGGACGATGGTACAAAACGCACCGTTTAAGCAACATCGTGAATTACTAAGGAATGGAAGTTGAAATTTAGGAATAATTTATTGAGTATGATGCATTACGATGTTTTCGTTGTAGATCAAATGTGATTTAAATTCAAAATGATCATTATTCATGATTTTTTAAACCTTTTCCAATTTGATCCCAAGACGACACCGGGGTAAAACGCCTATTTAATTGCTCAATATGCACCCCAAAATTGGGGTAAGACGCACCACAACACTGGGATATGATGCACCACATTATTGGGATAGCATGCACCGCTTGTAGAAAGTAAAAACACCGTTATAAAAAGTTACTCATTAGAGGTGTAAAGTTGCAACATATCGCCACGGCCTCTTAGCTCTGTTTGGTAGTCAAGCATCCAATGGGTATAGAATAAAGACGTTGCGCAAAACGTTGGGATATGTTGCCAACTCCTCATTATACACACGCTTAGAAAAAAGTACCCAAAGGAGCAGTTAAGTGTGGGAAGCACGTTGGGTATAATTTTGTTTATCCACCATTGGGTTCAAATTGCTTACTATTGGGTAGAATTTTACCAGAAGTATGTTATTTATACCCAACGTTGGCTTCATACACTTAACCGCTCCACTACTGGGTACTTTTTTCTAAGCGTGCAGACGTATGAATAACGCCACGGTGCGTTCTGCCCCAGTTTTAGTTTAGCATGGTTTTGTCTAAATATTCAGAAAATACGTGTAATTATAGTAAAGTTTTGATATTATGATATTATGATGATTATTATCTTGAAGTTTTGTTGTGTACGATGTATGTAAAGTGAATTTATTATAAACTATGGATATTAACGCATGGTAAAAGCTTATTTGATTTACACTATTATTAACATGTGAGGCACAGTCGGGACAATTTCTTCAGTTTTGATCTTATATAGATGTATTTAGTGCCTTGTTGTGCTACAGCATTATCAGTTATGCTGTTTCATTTAAAAATTGATAGAGTTTCATTCCATAAGAGCTATAGCTTTGAAAATTTGAGAATATTTATTGAGTGGGTCATTCTACCAGTGCGTTTTGTACTATTCTCCCCTATTCTTTGCACTAGATGAGAAACATATCCCTCGTGCTGTAATCATCATTGGATTCTTCCCAGTGAGTGTGGAAGACAGCACAGATGACATTCTATCAGAGCCAGAATGAAGGTTTGTGATAACTGATGAATGGCGGGTAAAACTGCGCAACATAGTTAATCAACTACATGTTGAATTGATTTTCACATTAGATGGAGCTTCGATGGGCACGATCAAGAAGTGTAAATTCCAGTGGATCACAAGTTCGGAACAGCTCCACTCCATCGTAAACTTCCTCATAAAATTAAATTATCCAGCCTGCGGCATGATAACATTGTCGGCAACGGAAAACCAGAGGACCAGCAGGCTGCTCGGGCTGGTGTAGTGGAAATTTTGCTGACGATGGTCTTTTTTAAAAATTTCAACGACTCTGGAGATTTGGGAAGTGAGCCAAATCCTGATGCACTGTCATTACCAAGACCTAGTGGACATAGGTGGCCAATTTTCTGGAAGAACTTGGATCCCGCAGGGTCTCTTTTAGTGGGTTAAGAAAGGACTCGAGAACTGAACTTTACCTTCACTGTCAACACCTTCTGTGATTCTATAGACGCTAAGCTACTTTTTCATTAAACGGTGTTGAGTTAACTTTTGTTAGTTCTAAATGCGATCAACAGAAATTGCAAATCTTCGCTATTCAATTTCGTTTCAACAGATTCTCAAACCAAAACGACGCCTTCATGAAAAAAATAACTCAGAGTCACTCGCAAATGTCTCACTTTCCGATCGATCGATTCAACGCCCACAGCCGTCTTATGGATCCCCTCTTAGACGGCGCTCATCCTGATATTCTCGGAAACCAACAAAAAACCAATAAACCCTGAACCATTTTTAATGCGAAATTGATTACAGTAAGCATAAATCTTTGATATGCCCCCACCGTCCACGGTCGGCAGTGACGAGAGGAAGTCGCTTGCACTTCCATTGCTGCATAATCAGTGCATACCTGAAAGTAGCCATATATGCCATCAGAGTAACGCTCCATTTGGTGCCATTCCCACCGACACAGACACTTCCTTACGAGCGGTGCCCCCACGGGAATCATTATCCGCCTCGATGAATGAAATCTAATCCACTGTAATTACTATCCCATTGCTCCGTCATTGTTTTCAGATTCTCCGCATGGGAAACGGCAACAAAACGCCCGCCGAACGAACATGCATGCTCCGAAGGAATCGGGTGCTGCCCAAGGACACCAGCAGCTTTCCGGGCTTTCGCTTTTCGCGCTCACATTATCGTTATAAAATAATTAGATAACTTAATTAGTGCAAGTAAATACGGCACAAGCAATGCAAAGTGGGGATGGTGGCGTGGGGGGGTGGGTGTCGTCCTTGCTGAAGGTTTCTTTTTGTGTATCGCTCGACGTTGTTCAAGGTTGTCACATCAGCGACGGAGGCGATTATAATTTCTTGGACACTTTTATTCCGCTTGCACGAGAGCAATTCATATCTTCGCCGGCTGGCTGCCCCGCCCCATGGCAGACGGTTTGACTATGCGATGGAGAGGATGGGCGAACGGGAGGGATAATAAAAGCGGATTCGATGGATTTCTGCTCGTGGAGCGCTGAGAAAAAACTGGGCTCATCAAGGGCATAGGCGGTGGTGGGGGGTTGATGAATCAGGGATTCTGAAAATAAAGGTTGAGAACACTCTCATATGATAATAAAAATTCCATTTGATTTAGCAATTTCTCAGTGATGATTTAGACAAAATAAAGGAATTTCAAGGATATTTGTCGAATACTTTACATAAATTTCAAAAGTGTCATGAAAATTCAATAAACTTTTGAAATTTTAAGCGACATTTAAATTATTTAAAAAAGATCTATGATTATAAGTCGAATTGAGAAAACTAAAGAAATGAAACAGCAAATAAAAGAAAAGACGGAAGTACCGTGTAATCTAAGAATAGTATTCTAAAGAAGAACAAAAAATAAGAATACTTACTTGAAAAAAGTTCGAAAAAAAATCTAAAATGAAAAATCGCAAAATCAGCAACTCCAAGGACTTGAGCAAAATTTCAAAAGTTCTTTAAACACTTGCAAAATTCTCTTCTACTATTTTCTTATAGTATTGTTGTGTCCTCTTATGATTCTAATTGAATCGAGCAAGAATAAAAGAAACGTACCTTGTCAACACATCGATGAACTCAGATTGCTCTGTAGAGCTTGAGTACCGTTCTTATGGTCCACTAGAATGCAGCTCAAACATTCCTAGAATTCAATTCAAACCAGTTGAATCAATAACGAGACACAACCGTGAACATGTCTCCTTTTCGAACGAAAATTAAATTTAAAGCTGAACCAAGCTACAACCCTGTTTCCAAGCACACCGACCAAGCAAGAGATGACGCTGGTGTTGATGCCAGCGAAGAGCAAAAAAATCCCATTTCACCTCCACAGGGATTACCGGCGGCCATCCTTCCGATAAGATCATGGCACGCAAAGCCAGCAGCCGATTTAATTAGTATCCTTTTACATTACTAATTCCCTCTTGTAATCGCTCTACCTCTCTTTCTTCCATTCTCCCCGCTTAGGATTTCCCGTTACTCGTGAATCGAACCTATCCGGATTCGTGCTGCGCCGCAGACATTGCCGAACAGATCAGCATATCCCGGAGGCCGCTGGCGTCGGCGGTCGTCTATCGGAGCGAAGACCTGGACGAAATGACGTCCAGCCGTAACTTTAGTGATATCAGCGACGTGTGGAGCCTGATAACGGCACCGAGCAGTAGCAGCAGTAGTATCGTAAGCGGAGGAAACGGAAGTGGCAGCGGTGGTGGGTGGTGGTTCTAGTAGTATTAGTTTCAGTAGCAGTAGTAGTACGAGTGCCATGAGCAGTAGTAGCAGTTTAGGAGTTCGCAGCAGCAGCAGCAGTAGAGGTGGGGAAAGTGGAGGTGTCCGAACGATCATGGCGTGCCGAGCGGTGTATCCACAGGTGAGTAATGCATGCTGTTGCCGATTTAATCGCAAGCAGCAAGAGGAAATCTATGTTTTCACTTAATTCAATTAACAATTTTTGTGAGCAAGGACGCGAGTGCAAGCAGATTTGGACTCGGATGTCCACTTTACTGGCTCCAACAAAGGCGAGGATGTGGAAATCCGGTTATCACTTCGACCGGAAGAAACCCAAACAAAAGTGCACTCTGCTGTTCGTGGTTCAAGGCAACCAATGCAGGCACAATGAAACGATTCATCGCTGGGATAAACCCACGCTGCCTATTTCTATTTCCATTCAGACCGACCGACCAATAGAGGGGGGGAATTGCTTAGTCTGCTGGAATTTTCAATTAATTTGATAGAATTTCGCTCGGGTGGAATGCTGGATGAATGGACTGGGTACTTTTGAGCTACTGACGGAGACAATGAATGTAAAAGCCTAGCGAAAACCTCGTCAGCATCTTTGTATACAAAAACAATGCGTTCGGTCGATTCTGCATTGTTCGTCGCTTGAAGAACGTAACTTGGCTATCTAAACGATTGGTTCTCTTGTTAGTTCAATCGATAGAGTGTGTGGTATTGAAATTCAGTATATTCTAATCATAATCACGAATTCGTAATTATTGTGCTAGATGCGAACACTTGGAGAGCAGTAATCTACACGGTGTCTCACAATAAATGTCACTAAAACAAAATTAGATTACAGCAAAACAAACCAACCAAATTAAAGCATTTATTTTTCATTTGAAAGATACATGTTTTAGAAATAAACCTATTAATTCAATTCCAATCTCACGTCCTTTTCCTTGATAACTTTGCGCAAACGCAGACATAAACCCATCAGGATTTCCAGAGAATTTGGTACCAAATATCTACCAAATGGTTCCTGAATCGATCTAAATAACTTACCTTTTCGCTTCAGGCCCTGTATCTTGAAGCATATAATTCCAAACAAAGTAGTCAAGTGGGTTGAGATCCTGTGAAGATGCAGGCTTGTGATGATATCATTAGCATTAGCATTAGCATTGACGTTTGCACACCTCGTGGATGGAGCTACGATGAGGAATAATTCGTTGAAGACATTGCATGTCACCATAAAACGGATCAAATAACTGATACGTTTCTTCACACAATAATCTCCACGAAGACACTCCTCGATCGCTCACCTGGCCACGTCCATGCAACCGTTGGAGATAGGGAGGATTTGGTATCTACCTTAAGAAGACACGGGGAACCCACGTAGTCTTCAGTAAATATCAAAGAAAAAGGGAAATGAATAGTCGGAGAAAATAGTTGAATAGAAAGCCCTGTTTGGTGCACAGAACAAAAAAAAATTTTTAAAAAATGGTCGTTGGGAGCATCTAATCTAAAAAGGTTAAGTGATGCTCCATTTCTCGTCAAACGGTTTGGGACCTAAGCATTAACTAAAGTCCTAGCCCTATATGGCTTATGGTTATAGCGCCATTACTCGCTCTCTGAAAAGAGAAGAATGTCTGAAAGTAGAAGAACGGGTGATGAAAGAATACGTATCTGATTTCTTGGATTGCTGCAACAACATTGCGTTACTTTAATACTGCATTTTATTTCATTTTATTGACGTATAAGAGTATATAACTCCAAGTTACCACTCTTAATTCAAGTACTCACATAAAACACCAGCGAATAGTTGACAGGGCTTTGCAACACTAGAAGTGTACAATAATATTGCATATTCAATTTTATACTATCATATAACAACATAAAAAGATAATAAATGTATGTTGGCTCTATTTCCCGTATGGTCCTTCCATGTTATTAGGATGGATCCAAGGCAAAGATGATCCCAAAGCGCGCCGCAACTCCGACCCTAATGTGAATAGTAAAATGATCAATGTGACCACCAGGCACACGATCTTCTGCAGCTGGAGGAAAAACTACTTGTTGTGACACTTCCTCAACGGAACCGACTCCCAGCTCTGACGATAATCCGCACTGAGCTCCGCCTGCAGCCGCCCGTTAGCGCGAGGGTCTATCCAGAGGAACTGCGCTCCGTAGAATTACTAATGACACCAAAAGGGACCACCAACACCGCGAGGTGAAACAAATAGAAATAGGCGCGTGATCGTCCTCGATCTCCAACAAAAATGACGAAACGACCAAAGGCAGGTCGCAGGGACCACCTAACTACAAAACCCCTAAGTAGTTAGACATAGTGGGTGCTTAACAAGCACAATAGCCCCTTTCCCGAAGTAATACCGAAAGGTGGTTCCGGGGAGGGTCCACGGCTTAAGGCACGGGTGGGTTTTTAGTGGGTCGAGGAGTGCGAACTCCTCCCCACACCCTGAGTTCTTCAGATGTCTGATTGCAGATTTTCCCTCCCGTCTAAAAAACCCAGGCACAAACATGGCAAAATTGCCTTTCTGCTCAACCTTGAACTTGAATGACGGCGCACTTAAAAACGAGAGATACTCTCCGAGCTGAAGAAGAACGTTTAGATTAAGAACTCAGCCTTCAAAACACTCATCGAGTTAATCCTAGAAGAGGTGGCTACACGACAGGGGTTTTTTACCAGGAGACGGTTATCGAATAATGAGGTCTGGAGAAAAGACAACCGCAGAGGAGAGAAAAAGTGTCCTGATGAATCAATTTTGGGTTGTGCTAATGACGATCTGATGGTAGAATGCGTAAGACGACACTGACAGTGAATAAACTACTGAAAACAGGAAATATTGTTGGGAGGCCAGGTTGCAAAGGTTTCAGTCACAATAAACCAAGCTTGATGAAGGATAATTGTTCCTTTATCATCGTATGTTCTCTACACAAAAAAGTGAGAAAACTGGGTCTGTTAATAAACTACCTAAACTACACAATTAAGTTCACATCTCTGCGAGACATATAGAGAGAGCATGCCCGAGAGTTACAGTTGGTTTTCTATGAAACATGATACTATTAAATAAAATGGCACGAGCTCACCAATAGCTGCTAACTTCTGGGCATAGTTTGTTCTGTTGCTAGATTTTTTCCTTGAATATTGAATCTGAGCCTTTTGTTTGACGCACCTTTTACACCTTTCATCTTCATTGTAGGGGAATCCCATCAGCATCATCTCAGTTGAACTGGTTATTGTATATCCATTATCAACTCCAATTTATTATTTGAATCACTATGTCATTACAACAAACTATTCCAAAAACTATTAGACGGAAAACTTCAATAATTGACAACTGAAATGAAAACCCGTCCACTCGTGGTCAAAGCACACTTCGATCACTGTCGGCACATTCGCCAGTCAAGATGCAGGCTTGTGATGATATCAGGAGCAAATTTTCCGCGCACCACGCTTGCTTGTCTTCTTTGCCTTGTGAGCTGGAGCTGAGTGCTGTTGGGAACAATGTGGTATATTTCCATACAGCGTTGAAGAATGAGGAAGCAGATGGTTCTTCAAAACCTGTTCGATGTAATATTCAGTGTTGATTTTTACGTTAGGTTCTATGAAAAGAAGATGAAGTTTTCCTTTTCGTGAAACGGCGCCTAATACCAAGATTTTCGATACATTCTGATAGCGTTCTATAGCTAGTTTATCTCTAGGAATATTGGCAAGACTTTTGCCATACACACGATCATTTTGTTGATTACGACTGTCATGAAGGAGAAAGAGCTTATCATCCGAGAATAAAATCTCGCCAATAGAAAAAGAAGATTTTTACTTCTTTGGACCCTGGCTTGCTTTTGACGCTCCGTCAACCCGTGAACCCGTTGTTCTTTGTACGGCTTGCATTCCAGATGATGTCTGAGGAGCCTGTTCATTAAAGCAGGGGACATTTGAAATTTTTTGCTCGATTTACGATTCACTCACACATTTGATCTTTTTCGTCGTTCTGGCACCTCCTTTGTGTTGAATATGGACATTTCCAGTTTCTTAAAACCATTTGAAGCTACGAAAAACAAACCCTTACTTACTCAAGGCTAATGAATATCTGACACGGTCTAAGCTTTTGCTAATGTAATTTTAAAACTTGCTCCCGTATGGCTTCCAGGTTAGCTGATAAAAATAAACAAACGGAATCGTGTATTTATCTTCAGTGATAAGCTGTCAAAAGAATACACTCAGAACGGGCATAACGAATTCCGCTGTTAAAATTACCCACCTGAAATAAACCAAGACTGAAAAAAGGTGACGCCTATTGTGAGACACACTGTATTTAACTTCGAGGTTCAAGAAAATGAAAATGAACTCGCAGTAAAATCTACCGTACTAAGGGGATTTACACTCCGCTAGGCAAGCTAAGCAGAGTCCACCCACTTTGTGAGTATTTTCGCAGTATCATGCACATTAGGTAGATGCAAATTTTGAAATATTTGCTCCCTGAGTCAATCGACGCCAATTTGGGTCCTGATAGTCCCCAAAAAATTTGAACACATTTGGTTTTAATTTGGCTTTGCACACGCTATTCAAAGTTTGTATGGGAATTAGTATGAAGAATCTCAAACTTACATTTCCAGATCCCTAACATCTTGATATTATGTCCTTAAACCAAATCTAATATAGATTCATATAGTGTAAGTTGTCAACTATCAAAATGCCGAAGATACCTGACATGTAAATTTTATACAAAAATAGTTATTCAATAAAACATAAAATACAAACTTAAGGTATGATGTTTTATTCTTATTTTTGTTTTCTTATTATTTTATATATTTTATATATTTTATATTTATATATTTTATATATATTTTATATATATTATATTAAATATTTTATATATTTTATATTTATATATTTTATATATATATTATACATTTTTATTTCTTATTATTTTATTTGTTGAATAACTATTTTTGTATTAAATTTACATCTCAGGTATCTTCGACATTTTGATAGTTGGCAACTTACACTATATGAATCTTAATTAGATTTGGTTTAAGGACATAATATCAAGATGTTAGGGATCTGGAAATGTAAGTTTGAGATTCTTCATACTAATTCCCATACAAACTTTGAATAGCGTGTGCAAAGCCAAATTAAAACCAAATGTGTTCAAATTTTTTGGGGACTATCAGGATCTAAATTGCCGTCGATTAAGCTTGAGGAGCAAAAATTTTCAAAATTTGCATCAGCTCATGCACATATCTGACCTATTTGCTCCCTAATCTATTTGCTATTTGCTCCCTAATTCTCTGTCAATTACAATCAAAAGAGTTATCCAGAACTACTTGTAAATATTTTCTAAAAACGCCAAATTATTTTCGACAGACCCTTTTTTAATTTGGAAATCGTTCCATTCAAACTCCGTGTGAAAACAATGTACTATTATAGACAACGGAAGCAGCAGTATTTTCGAGTGAATGTGGTTTATTTGGAGAAAAATATAAGTTAGCCGTTCCGGCTAACTACTTGAAAGCTAATAAAATTGTAGCATAATAACCAAGTCATCATAGGAATACATTTCGTGATGTGCTTTGGTGGAAGAATATATAGAATTTGACAATTGAATACCAGATGCTGAGAACAGTTACATTGCTGAAACCCACACTTCTCCTACTTACACAAAGGTTTTTTTTTTTTTTGCGCGGGGATACGTTTGCACTTTTAGTCTGGAACCGTGTAAAAAGACTAAATAGAGTTGATAAATTCACATGCATAAACATTTTGAATGGCAGCATAATTAATCATCAATTAAAATAGAGATTTGAGCAATAAAAAATGAAAAAAGTGCCATTAAATTATTAAGGCCTGTGCCAACAAATAATGTGTGATCAGCATTAAAAAATTAGGAATGAGCAATAAAAGATGAGAAAAAGATCTTCGGATAATCTAATTGTGACCGGTAAATCTGTCAAATAAAGCAACAGCTATTAGTATATGTGCAATTAAATATGGCAGTATTTCCGCCAAATTATGTAATTTGAGCACTAAACTATTCGCATATGTCTTTTAATTTTGTTAGATTTTCCCATAAAAACAATAAAATGAGCAATGGATATTTATTTATCCATTGCTCATTTTACTGTTTTTATGGAAAATCAACAAGATTAAGACATATGCGAATAGTTTAATGCTCAAATTACATAATTTGGCGGAAATACTGCCATATTTAATTGCACATATACTAATAGCTGTTGCTGTATTGATAGATTTACCGGTCGCAATTAGATTATCCGAAGATCTTTTCTCATCTTTATTGCTCATTCTAATTTTTTAATGCTGATCACTACATTATTGTTGGCACAAGCTAATAATTTAGTGGCACTTTTTTCATTTTTCGGTGCTTTTTCTGAATTACTAAGTGCAGGTAAATATTTTAGTCATTTTATATTGCTTCGGTTTTTTTTGTATGCGTTACCTTTCCATGCAATGGTAAAAATACAGTTTTTAAAAATATAAGTATTTACACTAAAAATTGTGAATTTTCTGAAAACTGCCATATGATTACTTTTTGCCCAAAACGTAAAATGTGGTTCGAAGGAGGACGATAAGTTATCCCGTTCTAGAGTCGTTGCCGAAAACAAACCGGTTAAAAAAAACCTTAGTATACTTAGCTTAGCAAAAGCAGAATTGTGATATTGATTTGACTTGCTGAGTTGTCAGCAGTAGCATTATGCTATTGATGAGTCTCCTTGCAGGGGCTGGATAGTCATGAAGAAAATAAAAAGAATATATTGTTCAGGAAGTGCCACCACATCTTTCCAAGCTCGGTTCCAGGCTTAATAAATCGCCCCTAATAACGCCTCAAATATTCTTGTCAAAATAATACAGCGAATCAAAGAAAAAACAAAAGAATATAGTAACCAAAACGCACAAGAATGTACATCAAGGTACAAAGTGAAAGGTGTACTGTAGAACCAAGCGATTCTCCATCAGTGAGCTAATTTTAAATCGTTAGTTTCCAAATGATTGTTGATTCTAGTGAGTAACTGGTATATTCTCATACACAAACATTTAACATTGACATTTGGTGCCGCTGCACATCTAGTAACTTGTATGCATGATTAGGACAAGCAAAGCAAGTGCAACTAGAAGTTTGTGTTTATTTCCAAATAAACTGGCGATAAGGAAAGAACATTGTAAATTATTGTGTGCGGTATCGATTCTCATCGAAAAGAGATGTAAGTCGTTGGCTGCCTATACTGAATAAGGCAGTCGGTTCCGACACGACTATTACTGACACTGACAATAAGTGTAAGATACGGCTATGGCATGTAGCACACCCTACTTGAAATCCCGACCTATTCCTATTTTGACTATCCCATGGTAAGGACTGTATCGTTACTTATGGGTACAAAGGAAAACTGATTTTTTTAGCTTGTATTTCTTTTGCGGAGTGTAATTACAAAAATAATGTTTCTTAGTTATATAATGATCAAATAGCAGTAATATTTATTTAGGTGTTGGTTGACTTCGCCAGGTCACGCAATTTCTTCTCTAATGTTCCTCGCTTCGGAAAGACTGTTCCTGGCTGCGAAAACTGTTCTAACGATGCTTTTGATATCATTTACCCAATGCTTATTGAAATTTTCGACATCAGCGGCTTCTGTACTTTATTTTCCAAAGTTTTGCTTTTATCAATGCCAAAAAAAAATCAATGGGTCTTTTTTGTTGACAATTTGTACATACATCCCCTGCTATACAAACTCGGCAGCAAGCCGTGCTTTGAAACTGACGTGTTTTGTTTTTGCTGCGTCGTTTTCGCGAAAAAAAAATCAAACAATAATTCGTAATTTAACTTTAACTAACAGTGAAATCATAAAATATCCGCGTGCTTTGGGAAACCTGTAGTGAATACAATCGATTCCCACCCGAAATGTGTGAGTGTCGGTAGTATTTCCACATTTTGTGGTTTTTTGTGCTGCGCCCCCGCACCCGGAAGAGGAGTTACATCAGCTTAGTTTTGCTTATTAGTGGTAGTATTGAGACATCCGGACATACATTATTAGGTTTGAGCGTTTGTCCGCTTTGTCGCGAGTGAATCGATGATTATTAGCAGTTTTGAAGTTCGATATAGAGTGGCCTCGTAGCGGGCATTTGATTATTGGCAGAGTGTGGAGTGCAAAAAAAGAAGACCAGTGCGTGTAGAAAACGGCCATTTGCTTATCAGAAGCAGCAAACGAAGACAATGCGCATGCGTGCGGGAAAGGCTGCCACATAATTTCAGATGCGTTCACCATGTGGTGTACAGAGTTTTCTTATGCAGGTTACATATATAACGGGCGGTTTGGCCACGTTAATTTTTGCGCTTATTTTGTCGGGAGTGCATGAAATTAATTACGAGGCAACGTCGAGAATTTTTATGTTTACGAATGAACAAGAGAGTGTAACGAAGGAAGCGGCAATTGGTGAGATGTATCTGACTAGAACTATATAACGTCAACCTTATTTTTAAATAATACCAAATACGTGCCTGGTTTGGAAATTTAAGATTTCCAAATCTGGAAGTGTGTTGCAGTGCCCTTATCCAAATGATATCGGTAATGTTTACATGCGGGGCTTATTGTATGTGAAAGTAACCTCGGAATGGGCGTGACTCTCCAGACATTCTGAAATGGGTTGCTGGATCTGCAGTAGAGCTATCACTTTCTAGCTCTCGGATTAAAGCTGCTTGCAATGGTCACTTGAGGGATTGTTGTAAACAGATTTCTTCCATAATACCATTGCCGGCCAATGAGTGTTAGATTGCACACACACACACACACACATCCCCTGCTATACAAACTCGTCTCCGTTTTCGTGATACTAGTTCATTATAGAACGCACATAATGGAATGACGCTAAACAGTGTCTGACCTTTGTGCATTTGGATGAGAGGTACACAGATAAAAAGAAACATTTAATTTTCTGCGTTATCCAATGCACACAAAGGGAATGCTTTCGATTTGTGCAGAAAATTTTGGGATGTTTCATTTAGATTCAAACCAGATAACGCCTAAATCTAGCCTGTTGTATGAAAGATTGCAAACCTTGTTGGTTGGCGCATGAAAGATTGCAAACAATTTCGATGTGCACGCCTACTTCACTGATAAAAAAGCAATGAAAATATTTATATGTCCCATCTATGATTTTTCTGCCCAATATAATCAACAAAATGATATCAATTTGTAACCACATCATACCTCGTATGCATACACATAACCACTATGTGTAGCCATCAACATTGCCTTTTCATTACATAGACTTCACTTGTGTTTCTCAAAGAGTGCTGTTTATGCAGGAACACATCAGTATTATGTGGAATTTTCCATGTGATTTTTTGCCAATAAACATGTGTGGATTATTTCCCGTGTTTTGTTTTGGAATTAAACGAGGGGAAATTTTACGTTGCCCGGTTCAAATTATTAGTTTATTTTCCAGTGTAGCAACACGTTCATTGCAAGTGTGAAAAGACGAAGATTCATTTGTGCACAAATTACGTAACGCAAAAAACCGGGATTTTGGACCCCTCCCTCCCCTATGTAACAACAAGTAACGCGTGACTAGACTCCCCCTTTAATTTACGTAACGCTTACGGACTCCCCATTTCTCAATTGTGATAAAATCATACAAAAACTGATATTTGTTGTTTATGTTCAATTCTAATATACTTGAAATTAGTAAAGATTGCTAACATCATTCAATTAATTTCAAATTAGTCTTAAGCTAATATACAGATTACGAAAAAACATTGCACTCATTGTACTGCATTTATTCAGGTTAATGAATAAAACAGTTACAACATAGTAGTTCAACAAGTTTATTCAAATGTCTTAAAATTATTTAAGGTATCACAAAAAAGTGTTATGCATATCACTTAAATCAACAGTATTTTATGCAATGCATAATATTGACTTATTGCAATTATTATTATCTATTTATTATTAATAAAAAAAATTTATATTCAGGGTTTTCCTTGATCCAGCAGTGAAAGGGCGCCTTTGTACGAATTATTCATGACGGCAGAAACATAGAACAACAAACGCAGCAACAAGTTCATTTGATGTAGGCTACACGCAGAGGAATATTGGGTGATTGAACGCAATGATTAAAATCGCATTTCTTGTGTAATAAATCAACCACACATTGTTTTAGTTTAATGCAATCATTATTTGGAACAACAAAATTTCGTATCGAATCAATATTGTTAGTCAATTAATATTTCTAGAAATCATTATTGATTCAACAAAATAATTTGGTAAAATCAACAATGTATGTATGTATGTATGTATGGTAGCCACCATCCCCTCTAGCCCTTGGCTTGGATGCAGCTCCACTTAATAGCAAGATCAAATTGGGCCACCGATCTGAATTCGCACTATCGCTGTATGAAGGGCCAAAAACGGAGGGGTGGACCCGTAAGCAGAGACACTTACACGAAATCCACGGGAAATTAAGAATCTCCTTCCAACGATATGATCCAACAAATCGAATAACACAATTCGCAATACTCATTGCTTTCTACAGGATGGCTTGTTAAGAAGGGCGCGTCACTCTCCCTGAAACTGTTGGAGTAGAACTCGCAGCACCACACTCGAATCGGTAGGATAAGAAATGATACTGTTTGTTCCCTCCTAGACTCAGGCAGTCAATCAAACCATCGTCCAGTTTCAGCTTGAATGATACCCTGGTGCTCCCTCCCAACCCAGTATTTATTATATTTATATAAATATAGATGTAATGTAATAATAATATGTTATATATGATTATATAGTAGAGCAAAAATTATATAAGGATATTTAGTTAAATTATGTAATAGTTGGAGTTCACGAGCCTATGATAACCATGTTAAACTAAATTAATTAACCTGCTGAAATAATAATATTAAGGCAGTAATAATAATATGCAGCTTCGTACCACTTTGTATCACTGATGGGTGACTGTATCTCTGGAATGTGAAGGTCATCTTGTTATTCATTGAGGTATAAATATCAATAAAGCATTCAATTGTATATAAAACCATAATATTATATTATTACGTATTTAATCATGACATATAGATATATAACCTTCTGGAATGAAGAGCATTTATTAATTTTGATTATTATTTGATATAATGTAATAAAATAATTATACCGGCCGGATCACCAAACTGAAGCAATTAAAATTTTATTAATTATTTTATTACTTCTTCCATAATATTATATTTATGATATGCAATTAATAATGATGAACAGCTGTGTTCCTCTGAACCGCTCAAATAGTAGTTGATGATCGTGTACTGAAATGTTAAGGTCATATTACGCCATTTAATGGAAAATATAATGAAGGAATTAAAGGTTGAGTGGTCGAGAGAGTCGTCAACATTTCTATTAATGAAAATATGCTAGAGCTTGTAAAAACATGCATCATATAATAACACATACTAGTATCTACACATCTATATATACATCCATTGCTACTTTCGAGAAGGCCACTCCGACGGTGCTAGATACAGCTGAAAATTGATCCCCATTCTTACTGCTGCTTCTACCAGAAGATGATCATCCTATAACCGCAAGACCTCCTCTCCTAAACTGTATGGTACCTGAGAGAAATTTACCTTTCTGGCGTAATACATGTAATGAAATATACAGAATTAGGCTATGAATAAACAATGTCCTATAAGATAAAATATATAGTGAGGGTATATTGTAATATGAATTGAAAATTACATGTGTGCCGACTGCTGTTTTGTTGCAATTGTAGACAAACTTGCGCATCCATTATGAACCAGAAAATTTAGGCAATGTATGACCGCCATGAAAAAAAAGAATTTTAAATTTTAAATTATTTTGTAATACCTGACGACCTGGAAGACCTGAAAGATATGAGAATGGAAAATTATGATATGGATGTACCGGTCGCACCCCTCACTTCGCTATTGTCGGATTGACAACATTGCCCAGGCTACGCCAACCAGCGTCTCCATGTTTCAGCTGGCAGTCTTTTGTGATCATATGACCCGTGGAGGCGTGAGGTAGGAACTTGTGAGGACCAGAGGTCGGTCGCACCCTCCTGCCAAGTTGTCAACTCACCATTTGAAGCCCAAATAATTTGGTAAAATCAACAATCAACAAAAAATTCCACAAAATTTCTTATTATTTCAATGGTTCTGATATAATAAACAATATATTTTTCCAATTCAACCGGTTTGGTCGAATCAATGCAAAGTGTGCATTGCTTTCAAAAACTTATTTTTTTATTCAACAATAAATGCCTTTTGTTTTCAATAGTAACGTCCCTTTGCAGCAGAAACTAAATTTAGTGTTGTTTGAATAAATAATACAGGAGCCGTGAGTCAACAATAAAATTTGATGGATATATACAGAACAATATATTTCTCAGCGTGTAGAATGGAAAATTGCACCAATTGGTGATGCTAATCGTCATAATATACCTTTCGTTTAGTTGATCACCTTTAAATAGTACACTGAACTTTAATTTTCGTTTATATTACGATCGAAAGTAGGGCTAACAAATCTATTCGTTGTTTTCTGCAACGAAACTGATCTGTACTTTGTAAGAAGCTGCCTTCGTATCAAAAACCACACGCGGACCTGTCAAAAGCACAAAGCATTTGTTGACACGAAAGAACGAAACGAACATGCTACGAGTAATTTGTTACCAATAAAAAAGAAACGGCTCTTGGGTGGTTGCATGAACGACTGACAGTTCTACTTTATCGGCTCAAAATATATTTGAAAAAAAGGCAACCACGAGGAGTTATTCTGCTCTTCACGAAATTAATTTTGTGCATTGTACAAAAAAGGTGTAATGATAGCGTTTTGTTAGAAGACAAGCTATATGAATGTATCATATAATTTGCGAGACATTTGTTCTATGTGCATAACCCATGTTTACGAAACAGAGTGAAAGCTAATTTACGAAAATTAATTTTCAGTGTACGTCTCCATTTATTGAAGCTTTATAATTTGGTCAGAAATCAAAAGATAGACTCAATCCATTTTTCTTAAAATTCAGATGGAAACACAAGTACCATCATTAAAACCAATTTTATACATGGATAATTGGTGCAGTGTACCAGTTATGGCAAACGTCAATAATAATACAAAAACAAAGTTTTGGCTCAGTTCCGAAGTTTTTTATGTCGAAACCTTTCATTTGACGTATTTCTCCAGAATGTTTGAACATAGTTCTCAACTAGTATAAATTAACTCTTTTCTACTTGATGTAGAAGGAGATGTTTGCTCATCACCATGAGGTCACCAAGAGTGGACAGTAATGTTTGCTAGAACAAAAGATATTAAGAGAAAGTGTTGAAAGTTCTCGTCCAGTGTACGGTAGGTTGGAAATAGAATAGAAGTATTGAAAATTGAGCGAAAGGGCATGGGTAAAGTAGTACTCGAACCAAGGACGTTACTATTGCCTAACATCCCACTGCGGGGTAGGTCGAGGCACGGATGAATCCGCCATCTCAACAAGCTACTTTGCTTGCACTTACAGGAAATTTAATTGATGGAAATTGGTTACTCACTTTAAATTTTTATTTTCAAATTGGTCATTTTGTTACGTAACGGTTTTAAAACCCTCCTTCCCCCATATGTCACAATAAGTAACGGTTTCTCAACCCCCTTCCCCCTTCATGCGTTACGTAATTTGTGCACAAAGCCATACCACATTGGCAAATTCCTCATCCAACCAGTATAGGAAAGGCTTGTAAGATGGCACACGATCCGTTTTTTGCTTGTAACATATATAATTTTTATTTATTGCAAATCCAAAGACATCTTTTGAAAGAAGAACTAAAAGGCTCCAACTTTGCCGAAGAAACTGATTATTTATAGTAATCAAAAAAAAGTTATGGCCTATTTTTGAAATCCATCGAAAATTGCAATTTCAAAAAAAGGCTCCAAGTTTGCCCACGGAACTGATTATTTATAGTCATGAAAAAAAATTATGGCGTATTTTTGAAATTCATCGAAAATTGAAATTTAAAAAATTTTTTATGGTTATATTTCAATTTATTATTGATTCCATGGCATTTGTAATCATAAAAAATATCATTAATATGTTTTAAAACGAAAAAAATGTGTTCCATCTTACAAGCCTAACAGTGTTCTATCTTAGAAACATGACGCCATAAACACAAAACATCAAAAAATTGTTTCCCTTTACAATTAGTTTTGAAATGCATTTATATCATAAAAATACACCAAAAATGCTAGCCAACACAAATGTTAACCTTTTGATATCGATGGGAAATTTCCACTTCTTAAGCACCAGAAAAACATGCTATTTTAATTATGCCAACACCATACTGCAAAAAAAGAGCGTTGTAGGTTAACGTTAACCCGTGCTTGGAATAGGGTCTCGGGGTGCTTAAGTCGTTACCTACCCTACATATCATGTTTTGAAATGAAAATGGCAACTTTGTTCCCTGTTGGGCACATAACGGTTAACAGGCGCGTATAATTTCCCCTCGTTTAATGCTAAGCCAAAGGAGGCGTGAACAACGAAATTGCTTGCAATCTTTCATGCACCATACAATAATGTTTGCATCTTTCATACAACAGACTAGATTTAGGCGTTATTTGGCTTAAATTTAAATTAAATATTCTCATTATTTTCTGCCAAATTTAGCATTCCCTTCTTTTCTATCTGTGCGGAAATATTGATTGTAATCGCCAACGAGAAAACACTGGGATGGTCGGTTAACGAAAGGCTAAATTCGCACGACCTCTGGTACACTATTTCTCAAGTACTGAAAATTACTTTGGTTTCTAAATTAAAAAAAGCCATCAAACTTTGTGAGTGGTCCCACCAGCATCCTCATTGTTCGCTTAAATCGGTACAAATTGACTATTTTTAATGTTGGTGCAAACCGGACCAAATCGGTCTAATGTATAAATCTCGAGTAATTTTTTCAAACAGACGCATCTTATTTTGTTAACAAAGAGGGAAAGTAAGATACAACGGTTAAATTCTTGAAATGCAAACGAACATGTGAACCGTAGACATTTTGCAAAACACGAGTCGAACGTTGCGCGAAAAGAACTCCCCGCCGGTAAACAGAGTTCTATTCTGCGCTAACAGCAGCGTTGAGATCACTTAGAATGGCTGGCAAATTTCACACAACTGTTAGTTTTTCGTTTAATTTTTATGAGTGTCTAAATCTATGCGCGAACAAAGCTTTCAATTAACGGACGCTCCGGCGGGTTGATGCGGACGTACGTTTAACGAGAAGACAATGGTTAATTACTGTTTTTGATGTTGGTTAAAGCTTCCTATTTCACGGTATGCAAAATGGGTGAAGCGCGCAGGTTGATTTTAGGCGTTTTTTTTAATCGGAATTAGAAATCTCTGTAATCGCTCGAATCACGCACGAACTAGGGGATAGTAGATGCAAGTTCCTTCGCTTACTAGAGAGTTGTTTGGACTAAAGAAGGTGAGCTAAAGATGTTTGTTTGTTTGTTGTGTGTGTGTATACAATCAGCCTCTAACTGGCCAGCAGTGGTTTTATGGAGGAAATTTTCGTACACTTTTTTGATGATTGATTTATTAGCAGAAGATAAAAACATATTGAGAACTGGAGCATGTTCATAAAACTTGTCCACGTTTAATTTTGGACACTAAATGATATCAGCACGAAAAATCTAGACATAACTGTTTATTTCAATATAATAGAGTTATATATACACAGCAAAAAAAAAGTTCATTGAGATGTTAATCCTTTTTTCGGTAAAATTCTCGAGTTTTCTGTGGTACACCGGCGATTAGATTCCGTTCAGATCATCAGATAAGCTAGCGATGACGGTTCTCCACTTGGTTCTCCATCTTCTCTTGAAATCGTTGATCCTATTTGCTTTTTTTTTAGTTTCGAAAGTTTCCGCTTAACCAGAGCCCAGTATTTTTCTATCAGGTGACGAATTTCACGCCAACTCGTCTTCGTGATTGGCTGCATCCTCTCAAAATCCAATGAAACTTTGTGGGTGGGTAGACTATGTCTTTTCAAGCAACTTTTCATACTTTGTTTTTTTTTTTCAAAATTAATGGAGACTACCATTTGAAAAGGGCTTAAGTTTTTTATCGTTTTTTTTTCAAATCAACGTATCTCAAAGAGGAAAAGACTTACAAAAAAGTGATGTATGGGTGACTTTTCGAAAATCGTCTTAACTTTTATGAAAAATATTGTAAAAATTGTAAAATCGATTTTTAGACGCTAAAATTAGATATTTTCAAATGGACTTTAATACATATGCAAAAATATGTTTATCTTAAGAATTGGACGAAATTTTTTTTAATAAAGACAATATAATTGTTAAAAAGTTCAGATGGACACTTCTAAGGATAAAAAAGTTTTTCTAACAACAAATTTTCCATGTCAACATAACTCAAATAATACAAGATTGACAAAAAATGCGGAAGGAAGGTCAAGATTTGTTACAGAATGTTTTTATAATCATGAGCAAGGCGTGCTTTTTTTCATTCACAAAACTGGGATTCTGGATTAATTTTTGCTCACTATGCAATGGTTCAGAACCGGATAACAGTGGACCTCAAGCCAGGAACTGGATAAAAATCGGAAACAATGCGCAAAAAAAACGAGAGGGCGCCGATAGCTCATTTAAAGCGAAATGTTTCGTCCAGAGGGCCAAGCAACTATCCGGATTGAAATTTACAGCAAAACTTCCTAAATCACAAAGACCTCCAGTAGAGTGTTGCCAAAACGCGTGCCCGGAAACCCTACACGAAGCTGCTTAACGAAAAACCAGTGATGCGTCATTGATGATGAGACCTACATCATCGTGAATTTTAAGCAGTTGCCGGGACCGGAACATCTCATGGGCAAAGACAAGCTTGCTGTGGATGCCCGTTCAAAATGAAAGAAACTGTCGAAATTCACTTTGAAGTAACTATTTTGCTATATAGCTATATAAATCTTGTGGCAAACAAAGTGAACCATTTGTAACCAAAGGCACCATAAACGAAAAGATTTACAAAACTGAGTACTTACTTACTTACGCCGTGATTGATCAGAATCTGTGAAATTGCACAATAAATCAACTGAATGAGGCTGATAGTAAACGACAATTTTCACTGACTCAAATTCTTTAATAATCAATAACGGCGCAGACCATGTCACTGCAATCAGTTGGTAATAATTTATAAATGTTAGTGTGACCTTTGCTGTTAAGAGACCGTTTTTACCTCTGCATCCCCAAAAGGTCACAGGAAGGATTTTTTTTATATTATTAGGGTAAAATTCGGACAAAAATTCACCTTGTTAAGTGATGTGATCGATGATACCCTGTTTGGCATACAAATGTTTGACCGAATGGACGTTTTGCATAAAGACGTTTGGACGAATCGGTTCAAAATTTGTCAAATTTCAAAATTTCATGAGCGCTACATTTTATTGATCAGTAAATCCCCAAAGAACTTCTTCAAGATTATTAAAAATAATGACTCATTCCGTCTAGCTTTAGATCCTGATATATTTTTCCAATACTTTATTTCAAACTTTGATATGACGTAAAAAGTGCAAAACGTGAAGCCTTATAAAACATCAAATGAAAAAAAAACATTCTCATACAAACATATAAAAACGCCAACCGTGGGATTCGAAAACGAGTCCTTGTCGTGATAGGTTTGTAGCTTCTTTGCTAAGCCAACTTCGATTGTTAAAAAGTTAACTCTGACTATCTCAGATTTGCTTCCCGTTGGTAGTGAAATCACAATCTTGTACAACAGAATCATCGTTATGAAAAAATATAGTTTTGGGAAACATGGTTGGTGTAATGTAATTTTAACAGTATTAATTTAACTACCCATACATTCTTATCCTGTTCATGTTTTATACATGTATGGAACCATGTTTTTGAGAACAATAATGCACAATAATGAACAATACATAATAATGAAGTATTAATCACTTGAAGAAGTGAAAAAGTATTTCTTGCTCAATCGTTAGTCTGAGTGATATATAGAATACGAGAGATCTAAACCACTCCGAACTTGACATCTTTTGCAATATGTTTATAACACATTTATAAAACATATAATTATAAATCTTCTAAAACGATTTTTTGTGTGTAACTTGGGAATGTTATACACTGAAAGTTAATTTTAGTTTATATTACAAAATCGAAGGTAATACTCACAAATCCATTCGTTGTTTTCAGCAACGAAACTGATTTGTTCTTTTTATGAAGATACATTCGTAATTAATGTCACGCGCAACTGTCAAAAACACGAAGCTTTTGTTGACACAGAAAGAACATTCATACATTGTACGGAAACAATACTAAGAGCTACGAATATTTGGTCATAAATTAAAAAGAAACGTCTCTCTGGTGGTTGCATGAAGGACTGACAGATCTACTTTATCGACTCAAAATGTAATTGTCAAAAAAGCGCAACCACGTGGAGTTGTCCAGCGTTTTTTAATGTTACTGACATGGGTTTCGAACCCGAATATTTGGAAAGTGCTGGTTCTGCTGGAATCCGTGGTTGATCTCACTAGGCCACACTGACTCGTGAGAACATGTTTGATTAATGAGCATCAACTTTTAGCTCTGGATAGCGCTTTAATTTTTATTTTGGCTTAGATAAATTATTCCCGCCCATACCAGCAGGAACACCATCAAGCATGAGTACGGTATAACAGAGAAACAGCGATTAGCCGGTCATCACGAAGTTCATTTCGTGCATTTTACAAAAAGGTGTAATGATAGCGTTTCACCAGATAAAAAGCAATATGAATGTTTCATACAATATACGAGACATTTGTTCTATGTACAAAATCCATGTTTACGAAACGCGTGAAAGCTATTTTACGAAAATAAATTTTCAGTGTAGTATAATGTTGATGTGTTTGCTGAAATTCAAACAAAATTGTAAACGAATAAAGTGATAGAAAAAAAATTCATTCTCAAGTTACACTGATAGATTTTGGTGTTGAAAGTTATTTGTGTTTAAGGTGCAATTAATTATTAAGATACTGGCACAATCACTTTTTTCAAAGATATATTCGTTATATGCTGAGAAAAAATCGTTCTTAGATGAGGTTTGTAAATCCATTTACTTACTTTTTTTTATTACCTGCGCCAAGACATCGTAACGTTGTAAGAACTTGCAAATGTACCGGAATTGATGTGGTCCTTTCATCTTTCAAAGGAATTGCATTTAAAGGTTGATCGATTATGTTGATAAACTTTTTCGCTAAACATTTTGGAATTCGAAACAGTTTCTCAGAATTACCATCCGATATTTCGATTGGCTATAATCCCTTAAAACCTACGGTCTCGAAACAACTTTATCCTTTCTTGAAGTTTATACCACTTTTTTAGCAATGTTATATGATAAAATCAATTATTCCATTGCTCAGATTATCAAGATTGACAAAACAAGAGATCTAATCTTTCTTTTTCTTTTTTAAATGTTAAAAAAAGTCTTTTGAGATATTACGGGTATTCCCAATCAAGAAATTTTCAAAAATCTCTTTATAAATTTTTTTTTTTTCAAGACTTTTTCTGACCGAAATTCGGCAGCAAAAAGTGCAAGTGTACAGGTCTGTTTGCTAGAATCAAAGATAAAGCATAGCATAGCATAGCATTATCCGACCATACACAATCCTCGGTTGGCTTTTGTAGAGACGATGGAAGCACCAGAAGAGCTGCCTTCCGTGTGACAGGCTCTTCATCCATCGATCTCTTTGTACAACACCTGGCCAGGGACTTATGATCAGCAAGGGATGGGATGAAAGCGTTGATTAGATGATAAGAATAATAATAAGAATGATAAGAAGATGCTGAGAACTCATGCTACCTCCATACACATCTGGAGTTGGAAGTTGGATGGGATAGCGCGGGAGGTTTTTCTTGTCGCGAAAACATATGTATATGTCTCTGCACACCTGGCCACGTCCTTACAACTGTTTGAAAAATTGATAATTATCTTGACATCTACACTGAAAATTTATTTTCGTATATTAGCTTTCACTTGTTTCGAAAACATGAATTTTGTACATAGAACCAATGTCTCGTAAATTGTATGAAACATTCGTATTGCTTGTCATCTAACAAAATGCTATCATTACACCTTTTTTGTACAATGCACAAAATGAATTTCGTGAAGACAGCCAATCGCTGCTTCTCTTCAGTCGTAATCATAAATGCTTGTGTTCCTGCTGGGATGATGGGAAAAATAGAAATGAAAGCGCTGTTAAAGGCTCGAACGCAGTGATAACGGAAACGGAACGGCAACGGCAGCGGAAGAGCCCAATCTAACTAGACCTGCTTGTCGGATAGAAAACTGATTAGATCCAAGTTGATTCCAATTGGAAATATCGACGTCATTTACGACAACTGTCAAACTTGCCGTTTCCGTTCCGTTTCCGTCCACATTACGTTTGGGCCTTAAGAGTTAGAACCTCATTCACAATAATCAAGTGTCTTCTCACGAGTTAACATGGCCTAGTGAGATCAACCACGGACTCAATTACAGCTCTCCCTTCAAATGCAGGATCGAATCCCATGCCACGAATAACCTCTCGTGGATTCGCTTTTTTTTTTTCAATTATATTTTGAGCCGATAAAGTAGATCTGTCAGTCGTTCGTGCAACCACCAGAGAGACGGTTCTTTTTTATTGGTAACAAATTACTCGTAGCACTTTGTATTGTTTTCGTAGAATGAAGAAATGTTCTTACTTTGTTATCAAATCAGCGCCAACATTAGATTAGGGCGAATCTGCTTTTGTAAACAATGGCTTTTGTAGTCAATTTTCTCTTGAACTAAAGGTAAAAAATACAAATTAAGCACCCCTTAAGGAAGAAGAGCTATATCTCTATCCGCTTATATATTCAATTTCAAGAAATTGTAATCGAATTCCGATAAATTAGAAGACAAAGTGTTTGTTTTTACAAAAGCAGATTCGCCCTTAACAAATGTTGGCGCCGAAATGCTCAGTGCTTGTGACAGTTGCGCGTGTGGCATTAAATACGAAGGCAGCTTTTTAAAAAGTACAAATCAGTGTCGTTACAGAAAACAACGAAGAGATTTGTTAGTCCTACCCTCGATATATTTTTTTTTAATAATCATTTATTTGTACAGGCTCAATCGAATTAACTTTACAGAGCCAAATTTTCATACTTTTATACATCATTTATCTTAAAACTAAAGTTAGGAGGGAAGAGCCAATTACTCGCGGCCGTCTCGAGGTTAATAGGAATTACAAATTACGGATGGGAAAGAGGGTGGGAATTCAAAGTATGGTTTACATAACACATTAAATTTAAATTCTCAATTATTGAAACACTTATAACTATACAATTTTCGGTTTTCTTTTGACTTGAACTTTTTTTGAAAAAGAAAAAAAACACACAAATACACAGAAAAAAAAACTTAAACTAAACATACAGGTTAAACTAACTACAATCTAACCCTCGATATATGTTCAATATAGTTCATGTTTAATTAAAATTGATTGAAATTGAATGACTGGAAGTATTACTTTCCAATTTCGAACCGGAATTGGAAAACCACACTCGTTCTCTATTTCATTCATAAATACCTACATATATACTCACATGCAAACTGCAAATGTACATATATTACTACCCCGCAGTGGGATGTCAGGCAAAGGTAACGGCCTTGGTTCAAGTACTGCTTTACCCATGTCCGTTCGCTGAATTATCAATACTTCTATTCTATTTCCAACCTACCGTACACTGACGGAACTTTCAACACTTTCTCTTCATATATTTCATTCTAGCTAACATTACTGTCCACTCTTGGTGCCTCATGGTGATGAGCGAACATCTCTTTCTACACCGGTAAAGTTGCTTGAAGCTATCATGTCGTCGATATTTTAACACCAAATAATATAATTCATTAAAGTGTGTTTAACCCATTTCCTTCCTTTGTGGCGTATACGCAACACTAGTTTTCAAAAATTCGTATGTAACATATGTGTGAGGAATAGCCAAGCCATTTTTTCCTTTTCAAAGGTACATCCGTTGGCTTACTTTCTAGACAACTGTGAATTTTCAATGCCACTGAAAAACGATTTTCGGTGCAAAAAAAATCAGTGTGGCACGCGCGTGAACTGTTTCCAGATTTACCATGAATAAAACTGGCTATATTTAGTCCAAAAATGTGTTTTTCAATCATTTTCAATACAATACAATACGAATGAATGCTATACAATAAAATTGTCTAAATAGAACTAAAATAACCTTGCGAATTGAGCTGGAGAGATACATTTTCAGCCTAAGTTTGAAATTTTGGAGCAAAACTGTCTTCCATAATGTTGTTTCTAATAACAAGGCGCTTCTTCGGGTGTGAATGAAAACAAGGTAAAAATGTGAATTAGATCATTTATACCTGCGTGACTTAGGGTGTCCCTACAAATCTAAAGATACAGAAAAAAATATACAATCAAAGTTGCTCGAAATTATTTATTCTAAAACTTTTCCCAATAATGTATGCTTTTATTTCTGCAAATCAAAAAGTTAGATTTTTTATTTCTCTGAAAATAAGAACCACCCTAGTTTTCATTCACACGCAAAGAAGCGCCTTGTTATTAGAAGCAATATTGTGGAAGACAGTTTTGCTCCAAAACTTCAAACTTAGGCTGAAAATGTATCTTTCCAGCTAAATACGCACTCTGGACCAATGTGCACATTTCGTTCTAACTCAGATGTGTGATCTGTGTGTTTAAACTAATCTGATATTCAAAAGATGAATCAAAAGCAGAAAAATAACATACTGAATTTTTTTCCAAAGACGGCAAATCTTCTATAGCTTCATTTGACAAAGATTGACTGCAGTGCAATCTCTGCGGCAAGATCTGGAACTAAAAAGACAGACGACACATGATGTACTGAGAAACTTTATCCGAAACGGCAACTCTCTAGAGCCTCATATGGTAAAGATATACTAGAGCGCCCTCTCTGCGGCCCAATTTGGAACTAATACGATAATGTCAAGTGACTACATTTGGCATTCTCAACAACTTTACCGAAGACGGCAACGCTCTAAAGCTTCATTTGACAAAGATAGACTGCAGCGCCATCTCTGCTGTACGACTTGGAACTTATATGATAATATCGAAAGATGATTCGTTACGCAATGAGAAACTTAGCTGAAGAAGTCAATTCTCTACAATGAGTCTGGAATGTTTTATATGCATTTCTTTTAACACAGCCAAACTAATACATGCTTCCCTTTGTAGCAGATTCCCGGGGGATAATGTTACCGGAACCAGTTTTTTTTTTATTCCAATGCATTTCTGAAACCAAAACCTATCAAATAGTGCATAAACATTGACTGTAAGATCAAATTTAAAAATTTCACGAAGGGTTGAAATCCAGGTCAATATTGACCCTAACATCTTATGTGTCATATTTTTGCACAACCATCACCATACATTGTTGGAAAAATTAGCGAAAGGGCATGTGCCTAGTGCTACTCGAACCATGGACGTCATCCTTTGCCTAACATCCCACTGCGGGGTAGATCGAGGCACGGACAAGTCCGCCACCCATGGTTCGAGTACCACTGGACACATGCCCTTTCGCTCAATTTTTCAAACATCTGTTCGATTTCCTACCTGCCGTACACTGACGGAACTTTCAACACTTTCTCTTCATATCTTTCATTCTAGCAAAAACATTAATGTGCACTCTTGGTGATGAGCGAACATCTCCTTATAGATCAGGACGAAGCCAAAAATGGCGTGGTTGAATACTGGCCGAATTTTGAATTGACGGTTAGTCATTATTGTATTTATAATTATCGGAACAGTCTATAGTTGTGCATTTCATTCCATCATAACTGGTAAATGGCACTATTGGTATATAAATTTGGGTTTTCCACTTTGATTCAACTCTGCCACATTAATGACTTATAATTTTATAACAGAACTTCAACGTTGATAATCGTTCAAGTGGCGCTCAATTAACGCTTACTGTCATTGTCGTCGTCCCCGCATTATACCGAAGTGCAATCGACACCGGCTACGCCATTACAAACAGTACGTTACACTTATCCGTCAGTGGTCATCCTTGCCGTTGTCATTCGTTTAAACCTTACCCCAAGCCAAATGCAAATGGTTTCACTCTGCATTGCACCTGGCCCCTCCATTAATCATATTGCGCCTATTGCCTGCTACTGTTTCTAACGCTGCGATGCAATTTCGCAACAATCTCTTACTCAAATCCACGCTCGATTATCGTAATGCAATGAAACGAAAAATTTATGCGCGCACCCTGCAGCTGTCGGGGGAAAAAACACTAACCAACGAAATTTAGCGTGATTTAAGTTAGGAAATTGCGATCTTTCTTCTGGCAAACGGCAACCAACCCATCGAATTTGCACCCGATCACGATTTCCTCCGTTTGTTCCTATGTCTACAATCGCAGCAGGCTGCGTTCGATGAAATGCCCCTGTGGCTGCGGCGATGAATCGAAAACACTCCACAGTCGCGCAAGATCACCACAAGCGACCGACCGGCGTGTCTAAATTTATTGGTTGATTGTTCAATTACCGAGTTCGACTGGAAAGAAGATCTTTCGCACTTTTGGCCCACTATTGTTCATGGCTATGCCCGAGGCAGCCAGCTTCGAATTGCTAAGATCTTTCAGTAGTTGAAGATGATGACGATTCCATCGTCGTGTGTCGGAATCTCGCTCCACGGTTGGCGTTTTCTAATCGAAAACGGCTAGATTGTTATGGGTTGTACTCATGGTTCTCAAACCGCCCGAGCTCTCCGCTTGCACCATCGTTGAAGTCTATTATTCAGGGCCGTATTAAATCTTAATGGCCTTTGCTGTTGTTCCGAGAAGCTACCGAGAAGCCGGAGAGGGACGAGATGCACATTTTCCAACGAGGAGGAAGATGTTGTAAAACATACAATTTATGATTTGCTGCGCCGGGTCTTATCTCGACAGGTTGGTTGGCAAAATTTTAGGTTTTGTTTGCTCGATGCACCCCGACAGCCAGCGGATTTGCACGGTATGGTAATAATATGGCGTTTCGAGTTAGCATCATATCCAATGGATAAACACCGAGTAGGCAGAAACCGTGTTATGGGTACATCTTGATCTCGTTCGCGGGGGAAGATGCGGTTCTTCTGTCCCCCCGAGATTAGATGGTGAGAATAAATGACAGACGGTTATGAGGCGATTATGTATCACTTGGTTTTTTGCTGAACAGTGTTCATCATGTATTGTGTAATCAGGAGTTATTTCAGTTCATCAACTGCTTGGATTCCATTAGAGCCAGTCACTCAAGGAGTGACTGGTACAATTTGCAAGAAATATTCACATCAATTCAAACTATGATTTACTCATCATTTTCACGCTTCATCGATTTGCAGCGTTCACCAATTTGCTATTTTTTTTTTTTTTCGTTAAATCGCAAAACCGACAGTCAGGTTAAAACTGACTCTGAACTTTACAAGCCGCCGAAAACCCAAGACCGGCAGTGCAGCTTTGGATTATTGCACCTAATTTTGCTCATTTTAACGGTTTCCTAGCCGACTCGGTGTGTTAGGATTGAAACGTATACTTGATGTGTAGAGCGATTTGAATGGTTTCCTCTATTAAATAAAACCAAAAAACAGGAATCTAGCCAAAAGCAACGTTTGACGTGTTGTTTGTGTAGCCTTCTTTTTTTTTGGGTGAGTCAATTCTAACTAGACCTGTGAGCCGATCTATCTCGAATCGGCGCTGGCATGTATGGTATTTCCTAACGGCGGCGGCGGCGCAGCCGGCCCAACGCCGCTGTCCATCTTGGCGGCGTGGATCGGCGCGGGCATAAATTATCCAATAAACACTTCCGTATGCTTATCTTTTTTGCTATTTTGCTTTTTCGTGCACTATAAAGGCTAGAGGATCACTCCAAGTCTTATATTTTGATGGAAGGTCCGAGTGACTTAGATCGATGAATTGACGTGTGTATGTGTTTACCTGTACGTATGTGTACATGAGACTTATATCTAAAAATCTCAAAATCTCAAAATCACAAAATCTAAAAACCCTAAGAATCTTAAAATCTAAAAATCTAAAAATTTAAAAATAACATATAAATCTCAAAATCTAAACATCTAAAATTAATATGAATATCTAAAAACTCTACAATTCTAAAAATCTACAAATCTAAAAATAAAGAATCTAAAATTTAAAAAATTTAAACATCTAAAATTTTAAGAATTTTAAAATCCTTAAATCATAAAATCTCAAATCTGAAAATCTAAAAATCTTAAAATCTAAAAATTTAAAAATCTTAAAATATAAAACTCTTAAAATAAAAAATCTAAAAATCTATAAAAAATCTAAAAATCTAAAAATTTGAAAATCTAAAAATCTTAAATCTAAAAATCTAAAACAATTGAAAATCTAAAACTCTAAATATCTATTTTAAAATCTTTAAAATAATTCTAAAAATTAAAAGTCTAAAAATCTATAAAAAAAAAATAATTTCTAAATATTTAAAAATCTAAAAATAACCTCACTCCAAGTCTTATATTTTGATGAAAGGTCCGAGTATCCATAGTGCTGTATGACTTAGATCGATGAATTGACGTGTGTATATGTTTACCTGTACGTCTGTGTACATGAGACTTAAAGTCTAAAAATCTAAAAATCCAAAAATCTAAAAATCCAAAAATCTAAAAATCTAAAAATCTATAAATTAAGAAATCAAAATATCTTAAAATCTTAAAATTTAAAAATCTAAATATCTAAAAATCTGAAAATCTAAAAATCTAATGATTATAAAATCTAAAAATCTAAAAATTTAGTGATTATAAAATCTTAAAATCTAAGAATCTAAAAAATTAGATATCTCAAAACTATCTAAAAATGAATTGAAAATTTTCTAAATAAAAAATCTAAAGCTTAAGAATATTTTTTAAAATTTGAAAATCTAAAGGTCCACAAATCTAAAAATCCAAAAATTTAAAAATCTTAATATTTAAAAACATAAAAATCTAAAAATTTAAAAATCTATAAAAAAATATTGATATCTAAAAATGTAAATATTTTAAAATAATCTAAATATCTAAGAATCTAAAAATCAAGATATCTAAAAATTTAAATATCTTAAAATCTAAAAAACTAAATATCTAAAAACCATAAAATCTAAAAACCTAATGATCTTAAGATCTTAAAATTGAAAATCTGAAAAACTTAAAATCCTAAATACCTTAAAATCTAAAAATCTAGAAATCTGAAAATCTAAAAATCTAAAAATCTAAAAATCCAAAAATTTAAAAATCTAAGAAAAATCTAAAAATTTAAACATCAAAAATTAATCAAAAACTCTAAGAATCTAAAAATCTAAAAATCTTAAAATCTATAAATCTAAAAATCTAATATTTAAAAATCTCAAAATCTAAAAATATAAATATTTAAAAATCTAAAAATCTAAATATCTAAATATCTAAAAATCTAAAAATCTCAAAATCTAAGAATCTAAAAATTTATAAATCTAAAAATCTTAAAATCTTAAAATCTAAACATCTATAAATCAAAATATCTAAAGATTTTTAAATCTGAAAATCTAAATATCTTAAAATCTCAAAATCTCAAAATCTCAAAATCTTAAAATCTAAAAATCTAAAAACTTAAAAATAATATATAAATCTCAAAATTTAAACATCCAAAATTAATATGTAAATCTAAAAACTCTACAATTCTAAAAATCTAAAAAACTAAAATAAAAAAATTTAAATATCTAAGAATCTAAAAACATCTCAAATTTTAAGAATTTTAAAATCTTTAAATCACAAAATCTAAAATCTGAAAATCTAAAAATCTTAAAATCTAAATATTTAAAAATCTTAAAATATAAAACTCTTAAAATCAAAAAATCTAAAAATCTATAAAAAATCTAAAAATTTAAAAATTTAAAAATCTAAAAATCTTAAAAATCTAAAAATCTAAAACATTTGAAAATTTAAAAATCTAAATATCTATTTTAAAATCTCAAAATATAAATATCTCAATATCCTAAAATTTAAATATCTAAAAATTTAAAAATCTAAAAAAAAGTCTAAAAATCCAAAAAAAAAATTTAATTTCTAAATATTTAAAAATCTAAACATAATCTCACTCCAAGTCTTATATTTTGATGGAAGGTCCGAGTATCCATAGTGCTGTTAGATCGATGAATTGACGTGTGTATATGTTTACCTGTACGTATGTGTACATGAGACTTAAAGTCTAAAAATCTGAATACCTAAAAAAATCTAAAAATCTAAAGATAATATAAAAATCTAAAAATCAAAAAAATCTAAATATCTAAAAATCTAAAAATCTAAAAATCTAAAAATCTGAAAATCTAAAATCTAAAAATCTAAAAATCTAAAAATCTAAAAAACCAAAAATTTAAAAATCTAAAAATGTATAAAAATCTAAAAATCTAAATATCTAAAAATCTAAAAATCTAAAAATTCAAAAATCTAAAAATCCAAAAATCTAAAAATCTAAATATCTAAAAATTAAGAAATCAAAATATATCTTAAAATCTTAATATTTAAAAATCTAAATATCTAAAAATCTAAAAATCTACAAATCTAAAAATCTAATGATTATAAAATCTTAAAATCTAAGAATCTAAAAAATTAAGTATCTAAAAACTATCTAAAAATGAATTGAAAATTATAAGATCTAAAGCTTAAGAATATTTTTTAAATTTGAAAATCTAAAAATCCAAAAATCTAGAAATCTAAAAATTTTAATATCTTTAAATATAAAAATCTAAAAATCTGAAAATTTAAAAATCTATAAAAAAAGTCTTAATATCCAAAAACGTAAATATTCTAAAATAATCTAAATATCTTAGAATCTAAACATCTAGAAATCTAAAAATTTAAATATCTTAAAATCTAAAAATCTAAATATCTGAAAACCTTAAAATCTAAAAACCTAATGATCTTAAGATCTTAAAATTGAAAATTTCAAAAACGAAAAATCTGAATATCTTAAAATCAAAAAATCTAGTAATCTGAAAATCCAAAAATCTAAAAATCCAAAAATCTAGAAATCCAAGAATTTAAACTAAAGATTTTAAAAACTGAAAACCTAAATATCTAAAAATCTAAAAATCTAAATATCTTAAAATCTTAAAATCTAAAAATCTATAAGAAAATCTCAAAATCTAAAAATTTTAACATCTAAAATTAATCAAAAAATCTAAGAATCTAAAAATCTTATAATCTAAAAATCTAAAAATCTTGAAATCTATAAATCTAAAAATCTAAAATTTAAAAATCTCAAAATCTAAATATATAAATATTTAAAAATCTAAAAATCTAAATATCTAAATATCTAAAAATCTAAAAATCTTAAAATCTTAGATACTTAGAACTATCTAAAAATGAATTGAAAATTATAAGATCTAAAGCTTAAGAATATGTTTTAAAATTTGAAAATCTAAAAATCCAAAAATCTAGAAATCTAAAAATTTAAAAATCCTAAAACATAAAATTCTAAAAATCTAAAAATTTAAAAATCTATAAAAAAATCCTAAAATCTTAAAACGAAAATATTCTAAAATTATCTAAATATCTTAGAATCTAAAAATCAAGAAATCTAAAAATTTAAATATCTTAAAATCTAAAAATCTAAATATCTGAAAACCTTAAAATCTAAAAACCTAATGATCTTAAGATCTTAAAATTGAAAATTTCAAAAACTAAAAATCTAAATATCTTAAAATCTAAAAATCTAGAAATCTGAAAATCTTAAAATCTTCAAATCTTAGTATCTTAAAATCTAAAAATCTAAAAACCTGAAAATCTTAAAATCTCAAAATCTTAAAATCTCAAAATCCTAAAATCCTAAAATCTTTAAATCTTTAAATCTTAAAATCTTAAAATCCTAAGATCTAAAAATCTAAAATTCTAAAAATTAAAAAAAAATCAGAATCTGAATCAGCCACAACATTTTTCTTTTTACGCTCTGTGAATCGTCAGATGTATTATTTCCAGTGAAAACTAGATGTACAAACAATGACATCAAGTGATATAGCTCGCAGTCTGGGCGGCACATTTCGTTTCCTCTTATGTTTGAAGAAATTATGAAATACCATTCAGCAAATTTCGTTAAACATGAAGAAAATATGAGAGTTTGAAGGTTACCTTTGTCCTACCATATTTTATACATTCCTTAAACATAGATAGATAGTTGTGTTTTAGTCACTACACTTTTTAGTGTATTTCTCAATTAATGGTAGCCTAATATCTCGGAAGAAAAATTGTACATAGCCATGCAACCAAAGTATACATAGCCATGCAACCTGGCGTAACCTTGTTTACCTAAGAAAATCTAGAGGCTCGAACGCAGTGATAGCGGAAGCGGAACGGCGCACAGTGGGACGAAATAAAAAAAAAGGGGCATGGGTATTTGCGGCGAAACTATAAGGTGTGGCCAATTTATGTCTTTTACAATGTTTCTACATTTTTTGAGTACTTCATTTTTGTGTTAACAAATTTGATCAATTATCAGATTTAGTTATCAATTTGAACCAGGAATAAAAAAGTTAATTTTTTAATTTCGGTATATACACCCCTTAATATACCTAGATTAAAAAACTAACTTTTTTATTCCTGGTTCAAATTGATAACCATGCATTAAAACATTGCAGATTAGGTGATTTCATGAAACTTTGTAGGAGATAAACACTTTCTATCTCTTAACTGGACGAAGTTGTGGGGTGAAAAAGGAATGAAAAATGTAATACCCCCTCGTTTTTTTATCATAACTTTCTTATTTGAATTTTCCCAATTTTTAAATGTTCTACAGAGTTTACAGAGTTGAAGTATCTTACCTTACTTACCTTAAAATACACTTTTTTTGTAGAAAACAACTTATCATTATCTCTTCATTTAAAGGATTTACGTCGGTTTTAATTAATTTTTTGAGCTTTCTTCGAGGATGTGTAGATTAGAGCTTAGCAAGTATTAGTAGCTAAAATTAACGTTAATTTATTCAACATCTGATACCCTTCAAAATGATGTACAAATTATAAGAGGGTCCAAGCGGGCTCCTAACAATTTTTCAAAAAAGTTACTAAGCTTCTTAAAAGATTATGTTGCATATACAGTGATTTTTTCATTTTTTTGAATAAATATTTAAACGTGCTATTGATGTTAAAAAAAGCCAATTTATTAGATAATGAAGCTTATATGATAACGAAAAAAAGTCCATCGTTCTACTGCAAATCTTTCTTTGGTAGAAATACGGCATAGTTCCTTTTGCACCTATTGTATTTGCAGTAGAACAATGGACTTTTTTTTCGTTAAAATATTCAAATAAGCTTTATAGAAAATCTTATAAATTCACGTTTTTTTCCTTTTAAATATTAATAGCAAATATTTATTCAAAAAGATGAAAAAACCACTATATATGCAACATATATAATAAGAAACTTAGTTGCTTTTTTGAAAAATTGTTGAGAGGTACTTCAGTGGTACTTGGACCCCCTTATAATTTGTACATGTTGTTGCATTAATTAACGTTAAGTTTAGCTGCTAATACCTGCTAACCGGTAATCTACGCATCCTCGAAAATAGCTAAAAAATTCATTATTGCCGACGTTAATCCTTTAAATGAAGAGGTAATGATAAGTTGTCTTCTACAAAAAAGTGTATTTTTGAACTCTGTAGAACATTTAAAAAATGGGAAAATTCAAATAAAAAAGCTATGATAAAAAAAACGAGTTTTAAGAGGGTATTACATTTTTCATTCCATTTTCACCCCATAGCTTTGTCCAGTTAAGAGATAGAAAGTTTTAATCTCCTACAAAGTTTCTTGAAGTGGCCTAATCTACAATGTTTTAATACATGGTTATCAATTTGAAACAGAAACAGAAAAGTTCAATTTTTTATCTAGGTGTATACACCCCTTATATCAAATTTCTAACACAAAAATAAAGTAATAAAAAAATTAAAAAAAAACATTGTAGAAGAAATCAATAAGCCACACCTAAAAGTTTCGCCGCAAAAACCCATGCCCCATTTATTTTTTTTTAATTTGGTCCAACTGTGCGGCGACGGCAGCGGAAGAGCCCAGTCTGACTAAACCTGCTTGTCGGATAAAAACTGATTAGGTCCAAGTTGATTCCAATTGGACATATCGACGTTATTTGCGACAACTGTCAAACTTGCTGTTTCCGTTCCATTCCCGTCCACATTACACTTGGGCCTTAAGAAAAATTATACTTTTTCACCATAAATAAAACTTACTTGCCGAATGCCAACGACAAATCAATTGTAGGATTGTTCTCAATATCTTGATCCTCCCTCGGTTAGATATACATTGCAAAACACTTTGTCAGTAAGCAGATGAATGTAGCCATGTTTGACATATTTTAGTGCAGCAAATTTTGTCCACACAACGCTGGTTCAATAACCATTAGTATCAAATTTTCTTGACATTTAAGGCGCTCATTATATGATTTTTAAATTCAAACTCACTCGGAAAATTGACGAAAGTTCGAAACACAAAATCGTACACAGCAGTTGCTGGAACGAAACGACAAAGCTGATTACCACCTCACACGCAGTATCAGAAATAAAAGCAGAGTTCTAAAGGGCTAATGTACATAACTGAAAGGATGTATACACGGAAAAAAAAAATCATCGGCGCGCCTCAAATTTCAAAGCGACGCGGGCAAAAAACTGGATCGGCGCGCCGGTCGAAAATAGAGGCGGTGGCGGCGCACAGATCTAATTCTAACCAACTTAACCATAATCCGGCGAAACTGTAATGAATAGGAACGATTCCAGCGATTTCAAGATCATTCTCAGATTGCTTTCATGCTGCGAACAAAATCATCGGAAGCCATAATTTGATTGTTTGTTTTGTGGAACGAAATTCGAAAAGTTAATGGGCGCTTCGAGTGCGGAAGCAAGGCGCTAACCCTTGAATCATATGTCAGAGCAAAGTTCTTCGGGCAGGAGTAGGCGAAGTCACTTGTGTTGTGGTGGGAACCAGTAGTGCTGCTGCAGCCGCAGTCAAAGTAGGCTTCATAACAGTAACCGGGAAATGCAATGAGTCACATGTTTTACCTATGTGGTATTATTATTGCTCTCTACTCGCCTGCCGTCTTTTGGCATCGTTCCGCAGCTTGCATTTGCTGCTGTGTGGAAATTGAGTCGCACCGTTTGTTGTCTTATTTTATTTCATAAATGGAAACAATAATTCGCACACTCGGCCGGTTGTCTCCCTGGTCCCGTCGGAAAAGCGGGTCGAATAGCTTGACACCACTCCGGTAGTGAACATGTTTTCCTCTGGTGTGAGGGTTAAAGATTAACAAAAGAGAAACAAAAAGTAGGTAAGTAAGACCTCACGTGAAGACGAGTCGCTGTCGTGCCGCGAGACTGGCGTGTGATGCAACTGCGACTGAACATGAGAGATGTCTCTAATCGCAAACACTCATCACTAATGAAGATGCTTCTGGTTTTTGGTTTCGGTTTTGCTCATGTGGGACGTGATATCAACATTAGAGTGGTGCTTCATTAGAAGACGGTTTTTCAAGTGTTTTCGGTTTTTTCGTGGCAGATTGAAATCAACTCTTTGTGTTACTTGATATGGCGTTTTGCTAACCATCACGTTACATCGTGTGTGTTTTCTGCAGCTGACTTTATCTCGATCAGATTGCATGCACGAATGTTTTGGAGGCCGTAATCAATGGTGTGGCATTCATTGACGTTTAGTGCATAGCAGCCACTTAGAATGGAAACTGCGTGCAATATTTCACAGTATGCAATGAAATTTATGTAAACAGCAAGGATGCCAGATATTTTTTTCAAATGAATTTTTTGAATGTCTGGGAATGTTTAAAAAAGTCGGTAAATTTTAGTTGTTGCAAAATTAAACTTCTTTCGCCGAAAAACACGTAATTACTCAAGTTTTCAACTCAATTTGTTTTGTAATTTAACCAATGTTGTCTGTTTTCATCAATGAACGGCATCTCAGTGACCTGAGGTTTTATTTTCTTTTTAAAGTGGCAGAAAATGCAGTGCTGGTGTCTTTTGTGTATGAAAAATACAAACATGCCCAACGACGTTACTTTAAAAGTACGGGGGAACAGGGCTGCGGAATTGCTATATCTATTACGGAAGACGATCTATTTTGAGAAGTCGTTGTTCTATTTCACGCAATAAAATCCCTAAATATATCGTAGCGTTACAGAAGAGCCCTTTTGGTAGCAATCGTTATATTTTTCAGAGTCAACTAGCTAAATTGCTTGCGCTCATAGAAAACAAGACATAACCAAGTGCGAAGTCAAATTGAAGTTGATGATGTATTATATAACAACAGAGTTATACTTTGCCTTCTGAACAAAGCATAATTGTTTTGTAATATATAATATTTTGTAACAACATGATTCGAGATGTTACATGTTACAACAAATAAAGCCAAATCCCATGTGCACCGGCCTTCCACTAACGCAGTTCATCCTTGAAAAACTGTGCGCTATTCGGGAGAATGCTGTATTACTCGTTGGTACAGTTCGTACAATAAATCTCCTTATACCTAGTTATCAACTGAACATTACTTTGCATTGTTGCAGTTTTTCCACGTTTGCCCTCGGCTTTAAGTATCATTATTGTTTATTTTCTATTGAAATAAGCATACTAGCTTTGGAATATGGTTCCGGAAAACTGTTTTTTTTTTCTAGAGACAAATGATGTCCATCTGTTGTATGGGACAGTTTTAAGAAAGTGTTTGAGTTCCTTAATCCAAAGTTGCTAAAATATTCCAAATTGGTTGCATATTTCCATAATAATGGTCATTTTAGTTTTCGTGGTAAACATGTTCTCTGTCGGACTTTTACCTAAAAAAAATAAATGAGAAACCGTAACGTAATAAAATAAAATTTTTAAGTGATGTTTTGCAGAGAATTTCAGGGCAATTCGTTTGAGAACTTAATGAAGAATTTTCACAAAACTTCAGGGAAGATCTTTAGAGAACTTCAGGAAAGAACTATAAAGAACATCAGGAAAGATCATCCAAGAGCTGCAGGGAAGTTCCTACTAAAATTTCAATGAAATTCTTCTGAGGACTTCAATGAATTACTTCCCTGAAGTTCCGGGAAGTTCTGCCGAGAAGTTCAAGAAAGTTCTGCAAAAAACTGACTGGGAAGTTTTTCCAAAACTTCAATGAACTTCTTCAGAGAACTTCAGGGATGTTCTTCCGAGAATATCGGAAAGCTCTCAGAGCACTTCAGGGCGAATTTTGTAGGAGAAACTTCCCTGAATTTTTAATAAGAACTTCTCGAGTTTGAAGAATTTCCCTGACTTTCTCTGGAGAACATTCCTATGAGTTCTCTGAAAAACTACCCTGAAAAACTTCCCTTGGAAGAACTTCCATTCGAAGAACTTTCATTCGAAGAACTTCGCTGGAGTTCTCGGAAGAATGTCCCTGAAATTCTCAGAAAAACTTTGTTGACTTTCTCGGAATAACTTCCAGTGTGGTTCTTGGAAGAACTTCTCCGTTGTTCTGCTGAAGAACTTCCGTAGTTCTCTGCAGATTTTTACTGAAGATCATGAAGAACTTTTTTGTATGCACCTACCAATTGAAGTAAGGGAGACCTCAATAATGAATAGTCATGACAAAATAGTCCTAGAGAGTTTGAGCTGTTTAGTGGAATACCTGTACTAGAAATTAAGAATAATTATTACTGTTTTCCATTTAAATCCAACTACCTTTGCTTATCTTGACAGATACGCGTATTTCGTCTACAATGTGGCAGACTTCTTCAGGCGTAGTCGTATCGACTTCTGTAGTCGAGTTATTAGTACAAGACACTGAAAGTTTGCACATTATATAACGAAATATGCGTATCTAAGTCAAGATAAGCTTGAATGAAGTGGGAACTAAATGACATCCTTTCTATCTAAATTGATGCATTTAGAAGTTGGAACTAGAAGGCTTTGATGTGATTCGACTTGATTTGAAATCTTGTTAATTTTGGCTCTTCGACTATTCAGACTAGTTCGAAGAGTAGATCTGTAGAATTTTATGTGCCCAACGCTTTGGTAGTTTTGAGCAGCCTACCTCGGGGAAATTAGATCTAAAGTTACTGTTCTCACATTGATTGATTGTGGGTGTTATTCTATATAACGTTTATAAATCATTCAACCTCAAATTTCAAATAGGAATTGAATGTATCCAGATGAAAGAAGTCATGGAAAATTAAAAAAAGCGTTATTTTAATAATCACCCATAATCAAAATCATATGAAAACTAAATGAAACTACTAACTAACTTGACTTCTACATGGCCTAACAATCCGAAGTACTCAAACTCTGTAGTTGTCTATATATTTTGATTTTAAACGGCCTTCTTAACCCAATTTCCTTATCTGCCAAGTTCCTATCACTTGGAACCAGTTTCATAACTGACTGTAGCTGTTAGTTTGTCATCATATCCAAATACAGCATATGCAAGTAGTTTGCTAGTTTGCGACTTGTGACCGATTAGTTACTTGATCAATACTAGGTTAGTTAAACAGTTTTGAAAGCGATGGAGCAGTAGAAAAACCAACATTTCTACGCCATTATCTTTCATAAGAACGTACATAAAATTTCATTTCGATCTGTCAAGTCATTCTTTGTTTACAAGTCTTTTGAATTTGACTTGTCAGTCAATTTTTTACCCATGGAAAAATAATTATATCGTGCAAAATTCTTTGTTTTGGATGTTTCAACTGCTACTGAGATCCATACAAAGAAGGTGAAAGTATTTAAAGAGTCTTATCCTTTTTACAACCGTTCACCGGTGGGTTTTGGAGTACACGCGTGGCCGATGCAACGTTGAACTGATCCACGCTCAGGACGTCGAAAAAGTGCGTCAACACCAAGTCATAGCGGAAAATACAGGATATGGTTTGGAAGATCGTCGATCGACTGTGGATGTGACAGATGACACCATAGGCATTTCACATGGAACTACATGGCATATTTTGGGTGGAATTTTGAAGCGTGCACAATGGGTGCCATTTCGCATCTTAACAATGCAACAACAAACACGTTCGAATGCGATTTTCTGAGCAACATTTGGAGCTAATTTCAAAAGGATACGATAGATTTTCTACGTCGGTTCATCACTATGGATGAGACCTGGGGCTACCACCATGATCTGGATCAAAACATGAAAGCTAAGGGAGGTTGTCGCTGAAGCAAGCACTTCGGCTCCGAAGCGATTTTAGCAATCAAAAAATCGGCTAAGAAGAGTGTTGAAGTCAGTTTTGTAGGATGCAAAGGAATTTTATTGATAGATTATCTCTCTAGACTGGTCTCCAAACTTTGATGATTCACCCAGGTAACCAATACGTGTGTAGCATATGCATCAAATCAGCTTTTTAATCTGCATTTTCAGATGCTACAAGCATTATATTAGCATTATGACAGCATTTTGAGATCCTATCTGGATTGTAAAGTTGAATTTCAAATCTTACTATTACAAATGTATTAGTCTGTAATAAACATTTGGAATGCAAAACAGTTTAATGAAGCATTATCATAACGTACGGTAAAGCAGCCGTATGTGGGCCAAAGTGGCCTGTGCGATGCATTTAAGGCGATAATTGCTTGAAAGGTTACCGTAAAGACGCTTCAAACTGGCAGTAATACCTGGGTATTGTAACCTCTTGGACCAGTTATGGATGAAAAAAATTGTGAAAAAGATCCGGATTGCAGAAGAAGCAAAATCCTTCATCGACAAGATATACCCTCGATATTATTCCTTTCATTCACTAAGTGAAAGGCATTTTTCATCGACGAAGAGGTTATAACCGGAGGTATTTGCAGGCCTTTCTGAAAGTCATTTCCGTGATGGGACAACAAAGTTGGTTGATCGTTCGACCAAGTGTATTGATCTTATTGGAGACTAAACAAGAAATAAAAATGATTTCCCAAAAAAAAAAAACATTTTCGTTTCCCGCCTCAAAACTTTTTGACTGACCTAGTATGTCTCTGGCTCATCCACGATGCTTATAAAATAAACATCAATCTCCGGGAATTTCACAATGTTTTAAAATCTTTGCGGAATAACCATCAATCTGAATCATACAGAAGTTAAGATGGAGCGTGATTGATTTAATAAGATTTGTTTACATGCTCACT
>JASCZW010008077.1:0-55518 GCA_034211315.2 Aedes japonicus
AAATTACCACTTCACTTGATCACTTTTGTATGGCATGATGTATGATATGTACTACCACCAGATCTTTAGTTTCTACCGTGGTTTTTCTTTCTGTGTAGAAGCATTTCATTGACAAAACATTCAGCTTCAAACTACGCCGTGTCCTGTCAGTTTGAACGTCATTTTCTCTTGCAAAACCTTAGATTAACTTCTTGTGCATATGTACTAGCACTGAGAGTAACTTAAGCATTCCCCATTCTTGACTAAGAAGGGGTTCAAACTTCTATCAGAACATGCTGCTTTCCCCACGAAATACAAATTTTGTGTTTTAGTTGCCTGGAAAATTCTCATGTTTCGTTGAAATTTATGAGCTCTCCCCATTCCCTCTGGAGAGAGGTATCTCGAACGACCATGGCTCCAAAATCCCCACATGCCAAATTTTGTTCCAGTTGCTTGATTAGTTCTCAAGATATGCACAAATTTGTGTTTAATGAGTATGGGAGCCCCTCCTTCCAGACGGAAAAGGACTCTCAAACTATCACAAGAACCTTCCACGGCACCAAAAACTGTTGCATACAAATTTTCATAACAGTAGGAAGAATTCTCAAGTTTGGTTGTTCCGTCTCGAATGAACTAAAACGTCTACTGCAGACGTACAGTTTAAAGAGACGTTAATAAAATGAAATGAATCAAGTTTGGTTGAAATTTGTGTTTAATTTGTATGAAAGCCCACTCCTCCCTTAAAAAGAGGGTAGGGGTCTTAAACCACCTTGGAAACATTTCTTGCCCTCCACCTGCCAAATTTGGTTTGTTTTGCTCTCGAGATATGCAGAAATTTGTGTTTCATTTGTATGGGACCCCTCCCCCTTCCAGACGGAAGAGAAGTCTCAGAACCATCATAAGAACTCTCTCCGGCTCCATAAACTCATGCATACAAATTTTCATAACAGTAGGGATACTTCCTTGGATACTTCTCATGTTTGGTTCTAATTTGTGATTGGGAAACTAGGAGAATTTAAAATTAACACTTCATTTGATCGCTTTTTAAAAAATAAAAAATTAAACACTTTTACAAATTTTTGCTAGTAAACATGAGCAAATTCCTTTAAATTCCACTACAAGCTTATCTTAAGAATTTAAAGGAATTTTCTCGCGTTTACTAGCGAAAATTTGAAAAAAGTTTTTCAATGTTTTATTTTTTATGTTTTTAAAAGTGATCAAATGAAGTGTTAATTTTAAATTCTCCTAGTTTCCCAATCACAATCGTTCTACTAATACACTCAAAAAAGTTTTTTTTAAACTGAAAGTAAAATTTGTGTTCCATTTGTATGAAATCCTCCGCCCCCTTCCAAAGACGGGAGGGGTTTCGAACCACCATGGAAACATTTTTCACCTTCAAAAACCTAAACATGCCAAATTTAGTTCCAGGTGTTTGATTAGTTCTCGAGTTATACAAAACCAATCTGTTTCATTTGTAAGAGAGCCATCTCTTCCTGATATGGGAGGGGCCTCAGACGATCATAGAAACATTACTTGTCTTCAAAAACCATGCCATACCATGCCAAATTTGGTTCTATTTGCTTGATTAGCTCTCGAGTTATGCTGAAATTTGTGTTTTGTTTAGGAGCCTTCCCTCCCCCTTCAGACGGGAGAGGGGTCTAGAACCATCACAAAAACCTTTTCCGGTCCCAAAAACCCTTGCATACACATGTTCATAACAGTAGGAGGGATTCTCATGATTGGTTGAAGTTTTTGTTTCATGTGTATGGGACACCCCACCCCTCCTCTACTAGAAAAAGGAGGGGTCTCAAGCCACCGTAGAAACATTTCTTACCTCTGAAATCCCCACATGCCAAATTTGATTCCTCTTGCTTTCTTAGTTCTAGAGTTATGCAGAAATTTAAACTTAATTTGCATGAAAGCCCCCCTTCTAGGAGAGGGGAGGAGTGTCAAACCATCATAGAAACATTTTTCGCCTCCGGAAAACCCCACATGCAAAATTTGGTTCTATTTGCTTGATTATTTTTTGAGTTATGTAGAAACTTCTATTTCATTTGTACGAGAGCCTCCCCTTCTAGAGAGGAGAGGGGTTTCAACCTACCATTATTTCTCGCCTGCAGAAACTGCCACATGCCAATTTTGGTTTTATTTGCTTGATTAGTTCTCGAGTTATGCAGATGTTTGTTCTTCATTTGTATGGTAGCCCCTCCCCCCCCTCCAGAGGTGGGAGGGGTCTCAAACTATCATAAGAACCTTACCCAGCCTACACCCCCCTCTCAAAATACAAAATTTTACACCGATCGGTTCAGTAGTTTTCGTTTCTATACACCATTAGAAAATTTTCCAGTATTCGATAATTTTTACCGAACTTTCAACAGCTGAACAGTTCGGTAATCCGATTTAACGGATTTCGGTAAACTTTGACAAGTTCCGGTAATTTTTTTTTACCGGAATACTGTAAAATTTTACCGAAATCCGGTTAATCGGATTACCGAACTGTTCAGCTGTTGAAAGTTCGGTAAAAATTTCCGAATACTGTAAAATTTTCTAAGTGTGTAAGCTTCAGACAAATAGACAGAAATACATTTTTACACATACACACTTATAAAATAACCCCAAACTTGGTTCAATTTTCTACCGAACGGTTGCTCCAATTTGAACCGCACAGACAAGCGTTCAGCAGATGAAAACTCGGTTGAAATTCAACCGAGTTCGGTTCTATTTTCAAAGTGTGTAGATAGATAGATTTATAGCGAATGTGCATAATTTGGCAAATGCATAAATACTAAAAAAATTAGATCATGTCTTGATCATATCCACATGTATTTCAAAATAGGTAAAAAGAACCTCTTGACCTGAAGTTTATTTACTTTTCCCATTAATGAGAAAGTCGTTTACGCTTAGAAATTTCTACTGCTTTTTACTTAAGTTCGAACTGGGCACGTTTTTTACCCATCAATGGGTACTTGCCAGTTTCAGTGTATACACTTCCGCTTCATTTTACTCAATTTTTGAGTACAATTCTCGAGTAATTCATGTTAAGGGCCTAAAAGCCATTTGTAAACAATGACTTTAAATGTCGATTTCTTTGAATCTCACATCACTCTCGTGCAATAAACAACATTTGGTGAAGAATGTCAGTTCTACCGTACACTCCCGCGTCTACTCAATTTGAGTACAATTGTATACTGTCTCTTTTCTCTCACAATGTTACTCAATTTCGTAAAAGTGGATCTACTCAAAAATTGAGTTGATCCACTTTTAACGAATTAATTAACATTCCGTGAGAAAAGATAGCATACAATTGATCAAGAATTGATGAAGTGATGCGAGAATGTATGGAGTAGCTGAATATAGTGGGATTCCGGATTCGCGAGATATCAACGTTTAAAGTCATTGTTTACAAATGGCTTTAGGCCCTAATCATGAATTACTCGAGAATTGCATCACCTTCTCTCTCACGGAAATGTTACTCAATTTTCGTAAAAGTGGATCTACTCAAAAATCGAGGTGATCCACTTTTTATCGAGAATTGAAGTAACATTTCACGTGAGAGAAAAAGAGATAGTATACAATTGTACTCAAAAATTGAGTACAATGAAACAAGAGTGTACACCACTCCTTGTCTTCTTCTTGTTGTTGGAGAGGTCTCCAGCCTACCTAGCGTTCTTTTTCACGGCGGCGAAAAAACAGTTACATACACGGAGGAATCAAAGTACCCACAAATGGGTGTTTTTTCACCCACCTTGGAAATAAGTGGACTAACCCACAAGGTGGGTAAAAGTGTTTTACCCATAAGTGGGAACAAGGTCTGTACGTCAAAATGGATGTTTACTTTTCACCCATCTTCTCGAAGCCAGATATTTTTTTTGATGGGTTAAAAGTACCCATCTAATCAAAGTCGATTAAAAACTATTTTCAAAAATTGTTAAGAAAAATGTTAAGAAATTAAGAAGTAGGTTAGCGCATTGTATTTGATGATGTTATAATGTTATGTTAAGCAATAAAACATGTTGTAAAAAATTAACATTTATAATTTACGCGTTTACAGAAACGCTTTCCTTATTTGGAAAACCACTTTCCTTCCAGCTTTCTGAAATATTCTGAGTCCAGTTTATCCCTTGGCACATCCATGCTTGAAGTCGTTATCCCGAATCCAGAGCTGGAAATAGAATTAAACACTAAAGTGAGGGGCAACGGTGTAAAATTTATACCTACTTGTACTTCTGACAAACTCTGAAGAATTTAGAATTTTTACGAAGTAAATTTTCACCCATATAAGAGTGAAAAACACCCACCTCTGGAACTTCATGAACTCACATTATATTTTGTTAAATCACCCATCTTTTTGACAGCTTCATATAGCTGCCAAAGGTGAGTGATTTTAATACATAAAATGTGTAATCTCAAATCTCCGTGTAGCGGATAACGGGAACGCCTAAACCGACGCGATTGAAAAACGGTTTTTCGAACGAATTTTTTTTTTTGCGTTTTGCATGTAGGAGTAAATCGGCCACATGCGGAAACAGTTCATTGCAGGCTTTCGTTCCGGTCGGTTGTGCGGCGTCGTATTTCGTTCGCTTGCTTGTGCGCGCGTGTGAGTTGGCAATATATTTGCATTCTCTCTCCGATTTTGTGCTCCAGCGATTTTTAAAGCGATAAAAATCCTACATTGTAGTGCGTCCCAACATTCCAGCGAAAATTATTTAAATTATTGAAATTTGTAATCGAAAGTTCAAGTGTTTAGTTGTTGCGCGTGAAGCTTGGGAAGAAATGCGAATCTGCTTAGTGTTCATATGTGTGCGGGAGTGATCAACTCCTGATGCAATGCGGTTATTAAGTGGCTCTGAAACTTCTGGTAGTATGATGATAGTATTAGTGTGATGAAAATAATTCTGAAGAAAATCATGCGCAGGTAGGCATTATGAGTTTCAGGAAAATTCCATCAACGCCGGAGTGTTTCGCGTCATTGTGTGGGCCTCAGGCTATAATTATCAATGGGAGCACACTAGTGCACGCAATTGTCGCTTCCGATTTGTGCGTTTAGTGCGAGGATTCTATTTGAGCATGCGTGAAGCAGTGTTTCGGTGGAAAAAAAATCGTTTGATGGTATTAAAAATGTACAGTGCGGTTGTATTTTGTGCGTATTGTGCGGTTCTTGGCTTGCAGTTCAGTGTTCGCTAGTGTCTCATCTGTATTGATCTGAAGTATCGCTTCTGTGTTCGAAATGTTTGATGGTGTTTAATGTTTTACGGCGATGCTTTTACCGTAAGCGAGCTTTGATATATGATGACATCCATAAGTCGCAATGAAGATCAATTTGCTGTTATGTGGGGTGAGATCTTAGGTGAGGCAGGCAGCGATAACAAGTTACGAGGATGATGACGGTAAGATTTTTTGCTCAGCTCTCAATAATTTCAACATTATAATTATATGAGGGGAGCGGGCTATAAGACAAACGTTGCAAGCAAGCATGGGAAAAATCGGTTCACTTAGCGCTAATTTTCACTTACACGCATTAACATTCAGAAGTGAGCGTTACCACGTTTAAATTATTCCGATTCTGTTCATTGCTATTCTGCTTTCATTCTATTCTTAGAAAACAGAATGGAGCAAAACTGGCAACTGATCGTACAGTGAATGAATCGGACGGTATCAGTGTGGACGGTTTCTCATTGCCTATTTTTTACCGGCTCAATCATTAACGATTGCATTCAGTTGGATTCAGCTGAGCGAGATTGATTGAATCACATTCATTTCTTGAAATCATACCTTAAACATCATTTAATATTTCAAATAATGATCTAACATGATGTTAAGCAGTCTAATGCAACATAAAAACATGAAGCGTCATTGTAAACCGTATCTCTGCTCTGATCCTTCCAGCTGATTGCATTTACTGAGTCAAAATATTCTCATTCGGTGTATTCAAATCGCTTGCGTTCAGTGGCAACGCATTCATTCAATATAACGTCTAGCTGAAAATTTGTTTCGCATGATTCTGTTTTGCTCGTTTTATTCTTTCTACAATGTTCGTTCTCGAGGGCTCGAGTAGAATCATTCGATACACCCAAAAAAAAAATCACAATCAGTGGAAAATATCCACTAGAAATTCACTTAACATTCATGTGATTCGGGAAGTGTAAAATGCTCTGCAAAATCAAATGAATCTTATGTGTCCAGTGAAATGAAAATGATTAGACAAGTAGAATTTCTATTTCTATGTGATATTCATGTAAAAGTCGCTTATTTTAGTTTTGGAAAATATCTACGTGTGTTTCCAGTAGTAGCTAAGTGAAATATTTTTTCAGAAACATCACACTCTTTCGCAATTCTATTAGCAACCGAGGGTTGCTATTTTAAATCGGTGGTGCTCATGCGAGTGAATGAATTTTCCCATACTAGGTTGTAAGTGACAACAATCTTATTGCGACAAAACAAGCTTCAAAGGCGGTGTGTATTCTTCGGTCCTCTTACTGCGAGTAGAAAAAAAAATCATTTTATCATTGTCAAATCAATTTAAAATGCTGATGTATGAGCCATGAAATAGATCGTATATACTCTCTCGAAATTCAATCCTTAAGCCTTACCCAATATGTACATGCTTAAAATGCTTTCATAAAAACTCTTAAATTTTCGTCGAAATTTGTGCTTGTTTATGGGTTTATAAGCTAAAATTATAGCTTTCCTTTTGAAACAAATTTGATTTTCATATGTATTTGAACGTTTTCTTCTTGTTGTTGTTCTTACAGGGTGGCCACAGACTCGGGAAAATCGGGAAATGCGGGAAAAATGCGGGAATCCAAAATCATCGGGAAATATGCGGGAAATAGGCGGGAATTTCAAAAGTCATCGGGATTTTTTGTCAAATGGAAGCAACCATACTTACACTTTTTTCAAATGATTTGAGTAGCGTTTTTGTCATTTACTCGGTCCACCGATCTCATTGTTCAGCCTGTTCAAAACGTACCGCTTAGAGCATCTTCAGCGGTGGTCTATTTTAACATCTTTATAGTTGATTTGCATCAGCAAACTTTAAAAGATCCAGGTAAAACAGACCAACTTTGCGTTTCGAGCACCGGTGTAGTATTTCTTGTTGTTAAACCCACCAACACCTGTTATCTTGTCAATCTTACAATGGTGGTGAGTGTGTGAATGCATGCATCTCATTTAAACGATATTAGATAGTGCTGATAGTGATAGATAGCGCCACGCCAACCTATGACAAGAAGCACTTTCTGCGACGTTTCAACATGCCAAGGGATATGATCCTAGACATTATGCGACAACTAGAGTCAACTGATGACTTTTTCCAGCAGTTGCGATGCAGCTGAATATGTTGACCTTAGTGTTACATACATAGGTGCACTGCAGCCTAACGGATGTTGGCGTATGTCCTCAGCTAGTTCTCTCGACGAAAACTTGGGGGTTGGTGACCCTGAGGATTTTTTGCAAATCTGTCCTTAAGACTCCCGGCCCGCAGTATTTACGGCCCCAATATCGGAAAAGGTTAAGAAACTAATAGACAAAAATTATCCCCCAAAAGTTCGAAAAAAATCATGTAAATTCAGAGCACTTAGAAACTCAGGAGACTTATCAGAAGCTCGGTATATTTTTTAGATTTGACTTAGACTTTCCTGAAGTTTAGCTATTCTTCCTGATGTCAAAGGAACAAACCATAAAATCAGGGAACTTTCCAGAGAATCAGGGAGCTTTCCAGAAATAAAGAGTTCTTCCTAGAAGTTCAGACAACTTTCCTGAAATTTAGATTGTTTCCTAGAAATTCAGGGAATTATCCACAAATTCAAGGAGCTTACACACGAGTTCAGGGAGGTTTCCAAAAGTAAAGGGTTCGTCACAGAAGTTCGGGTAACTATCCAGAAATTCAGGGGCCTTCCAGAAGTTTAGAATACTTATCAGATTATTTTGGGTATTTTTCAGAAGTTCATAGAACTACTCAAGATGTTCAGGGAACTTCCCAAAATTCAAGGAACTTTCCAGAATATAAGAGAACTTCCAATAGAGAACAGTCAAGGAATTCATGAAGCTTTTCAACAGTTTGCGGATCTTCCTAGAGGTTTAGTGAACTTCTTAGAATTTCATGAAACTTGCTAGACATATACAGAACTTCTTAGAACTTCGCAAACATGTAGGAGTTCAAGAAACTTCCTTGAAGTTCAGGGTTTCTCATGAATTCAAAAACTTCTTAGAACTTTAGGAAATGCTCACAAAGATCATGGAACTCCCCCAAGATCAGGAAACTTTCGAAAAGGTCAGCAAACATCTCAGACGTTCATAGAACGTCCCAGAAATTCAGAAAATTTCCCAGAAGTTCAGGGAACTTTCCAAAAGCTTGAAAAACTCCCAGATGCGCAGGGATTCAGCAATTCAGGAAATTTCTCAGTAGTCCTGCGATCTTCCAAGAATTTCATGAAACATCCCTAAGATCGGGAACTTTCCAGAATTTCAGAAAACGTCCCAGATAAACAGGAAACTGGATTTTTTGAACATTCGAAAAGTTTAGGAAACATTCAAAGGATTTTTCCATAAGTTTGGGGAGTTTCCTAGAACTTCAGGGATCTTACCAGGTGATCGAGAAACTTTCTTTTTTATTAAAAGAACTAAAACTTCTTACTACTCGATAATTTTTCGAACCCAACCAAAACGAGAATAAAGAAACCAACTACTATTTAATCAATTTCATAGAATTTCCACCCATTCACAATCTTGGAGATCATAAACAGTTCTTGTAAGGTTTAACAACATTCAGCAAACTTTCCATGGATGATCAGCAAACTTTTTGGAAGTTCATTCAAGTTTCCAGAAACGTTAATAATGTTTCGGCAATTCAATGAACTTCTCTAAAGTTCCACCATTTCTCTTCTCGAAAGACAGCGAGCAAACTTCATGATTATCTGGAAACTTCCAATTATTTTATTCAATTGCTGAGAAGTTTAAGCAACTTCTGGTATGTTCATTATAGATTTTTCCACCCAATCTTCATAGATATTTCGAAGTTCATTAACTTAAATTTTTGAAAGAGTGCGTTCAGTAAGAAACTTAGAAGCTTATATAAGTTCTGAAATGATGTTAAATAGATGCGGTATAAAAACAATTTACCAACACCAGCGATGCAGCGATGTTTTTGCGTTTGGTTTAAGCAAATAAATCCAAACCACGATTTGAACCACCGTTGAAGATGCCCTTAGAAGATCTGGTTACACGGCTGTAACAGGTTAGGCCAGAAATGAACTTATCTTTCATTTGGTGGCGAATTACGTTTGTAAGGGTGATATGACACATGGTGAAAGAAGAATTTGGGCAGCTGTGTTCAATGCTGTCTGACGTTGTTCGCCGGATTCCAGAGAAAAGAAAATGGGTTGGACAAATTTTGGCTAGAACCAAGAAGGAGTTACCAAATTTGACAACATTTGTTAAAAATTGGCTCATCCTGTCGCACAAAAAGGCGTATTTTTAATAAATGGAAAGTTTCTGGTGGTAAATCAAACTGGAAAACGTTTGTGAGCTCAGAGATTTAGCTACGAGTAATTTATATTAACTAATCTTAACAGTCGGGAAAATAAGGCAAAAATGCGGGAAAAATTCGGGAAAAATGCGGGAATTTTTATATTAAGATTGTGAGGCCACCGTGTTCTTATGATTTAAACTGTTTCCTATCTAACAGTGGCGTATCGTGAGAAAATTAACCAGTTGTGCACTTTCTTTCGAACCCTGACGTCAGTTATCTAATGCATATAAAGGGAATGCTAGATTCGGCAGAAAATAATGGGATATTTCATGTAAATTTAAGCCAGATAACGCCTGAATCCAGCCTGTTGTATGAAAGATTGTAAACAATATTGTATGGCACATGAAAGATAGCAAACAATTTCGTTGTTTACGCCTGCTTTGGCTTAGAATTAAACGAGGGGAAATTTTACGTGCTTGCTAAAATCAATTACATTTTTCTGTGTATCTACATTCTAATTTTTCATTTTTGATTTTGTCATTTGGCTAGATTGTACGGAATTCTATAAATCAATCTTTACATACTGCTGCTGGCACCCCAGTGGGTCTAAGTTCAATTCCAGTCGACGTCGGTGATTTTTCTAAGGCGAAACATCTGGTCACGTCTTCCTTCGGAATGGGAAGTGAAGCCGTTAGTATAGTCATGAGTCGTTAGGTAGGGTCCAGGTGGTGGAGTCGTCTCCCTGGAGTCGGTGATTGTCACTATGTGAGGAAATAGGCCGACGGAAAGTAAAGAATTAAAAAATAAATAAATTTAAAATGCAAACACCCATAAACTTAGCAATTTAACTTCTCTAATTACACTTCCTGAACTTATCTTCAGTCGAAGTATAACTGAATAAAAAAATCAGTTATATTTTATGTTGCCGCAATGTGGATATTTTTCAACCATATGATGAAATTTGATTTAAGTTTCTTATGAAATAAAGTTTTTGAAAGTTCTGTGAACAAATCATCAACCTATGTTGTTTTGAGTAGACTTCTATTAAAAAAACATCGAAAAGAAGTTCTATCGTGCTAAATTTGTAAAGAGAGTTCAAAAAATTTCAAGGGGAATTCCGACGATTATTCCATCAACCCTTTCTCAACATTCCCCATTACTAGGTATTAGGACGAATACCATGGTAAGCTAGCATATTTCGACCACGTGAGCACCATTTGGAGTATTAGGTATTTTGTCTTCGTATTTTATAAAAGATTTTGAATTTCCCATGTAAATTACCTGGGAAATTATCTCTGGGAAATTACCTCTGCAAAATAGCCACTGAAAACAGCTTTTGGGAAATAGCATCTATAAAATACGGGAAAGCAATGATGTCCCGAAAATAATAAGGACAAAGATCAACTCAGGAAAATGGCGTCTAGTGAATGGGCTCTAATGCTTTCCGGGAAATGAACTCTGAAAACAGCATCAGGACATTTTTTTTAAGGAAAGTAATTATTCCTCGAAAACAAGAAGCACAAAGATCTACTCTGGAAAATTGGTCAATCCGATAAATGGAAAGGGATTTCTTGAAAAGGCGTCTGGGAAATAGCATCGGAAAAATATTTTCCGGAACACAAACAATTTCCCGAAAAAGGAAAGACAGCGGGTCATTTTCAAGCATGTATTTTTTGGCTCAGGAAGTACTAGCATACCGGTCCCAAGCTTAATGATTCGCCCCTAATAACGCAACTCACACCAACACACTCTCACATATTGTGTCAAAACAACAACAAAGATACTAGTACCAAAAGATACAAGAATTATTTCAAGGTGCAGACTGCAAGGGTTATTTCGGACCTAGGGGTTCTATAACAGTGAACCAGTATCAAATAGCTAGTTTCATATTGATTGGTGAAAAAATGGCTTCTGGGAAATGGTTCCCGGGGAATGACCTCTGGGAAAAGGCCTCTATAAAAAAATTTCAGGAGAGCATACATTTGCCGAAAAAACGAGGACAGAGATCCGTTTTGGAAAATTAGTCATTTCAGGAAATTGCCTTTGGCCTTTGAAAAATGGCCTTTGGGAAATGAATTCCGGGAAATGCTTTTCCGCAAAAAAATGTAGAACTTAATACCTACACGCAACAGTTTGGAATCGATGCACAACACAATTTTGAGATCCAAGATAGCGGCTGCCGGACCGTGGAAAAAAAAAGTTTGACCACGCCCCTTATTTAAATTCTGGCTACGCCCATGTCTAAATAATGTCTAGTTATAATATGCGGCGATTGAGTATATTTATTATCCTAACTCAATAAATTTTTGTGATGTGATGTGATGTAATAAGAAGCTACCATCAGTGCAAGGACCTATGTCTGCAGAACTATCCTGAGCAGGTAGCCCCGATAGAATAGCCTACGTGATGGCTTCTTGTAGCAGGGCCAGTCGATCTCAATGAGGACCTTCGGAACACTGCGGCTAAAATGCCGCACCACCAATAGTTTCGCCAATGATGCTGTGGTCGATGGAAGCGTGAGTATTACTCGAGTAAGCAGTGTAATCTCCGAAAATATATCCTCGATGTTGCTGCCGATCAGTGTTGCCATTATGTCCGGTACATTTTTCTCGGCAAACTCGGATTTTGAGTATAGCACGGGATACGTTGATTTTTTGCAACAAGCTCATTAACTCGCCAGCAAGAGCGACGCCAGACTAATCACCACTCACATCATTTAAGGAAACAAATCATTCTATGGGAATACCTGTATAGAAAAAAATAAACAAACTAACGTTTGCATTAAAAAAATGGATTTTTTTCGGAAGGTGATAAAAAAGAAGCTAAGGCAGATAATTGCTTTTGATAAATTTCCCATGTAAGGTAATTATTTAAGCTTACATGCAAAAAAGTTCTACGCCCTTGCAAGCGACCTTCCGGCAGTTAACCGGATCATTCACCATGGTAGACGAAAACATGCGTGTAGACATATTCTTCGTTTTATTTATCAATTCCTCCTCAGTTTTCGCGACAAAATTGTTGGAGTAGATCTTACACTTCAGTTTGGCCCAGAAATTCTCAATGGGACGCAGCTGGGGGACGTTGGGCGGGTTCGCCGACCTGGGTACCACATCGATATCCAGCCACTCCATCTCCTCCAACGATCGCTTCGAGTGGGGCAAGTGCTTCGATCTGGGCCGACGCCAGAACCGACCAGAAAGCCGCGTCTTCGCCCTTATGTTATTTCTTGATGAACAACGCAACTTTTGGCAGGCATTTCCTACTATAAATTTGTCCGTTCACGGCCAGTCCGGAGCGAAAGAAGAGCGGATTTGACATCATCTTTTCGCTGATTTTTAGCCACAGCAGTACCTTCTTGGGGAACTTGGTGTGTGAAATGAACTTCACATCAGAGCTCACTTCCTTCGTGGCTAAAGTAAAATACGAAGTGCCCTGCCAATCGTTGCCATCCAGGGTGAGATAGGTCTCGTCGTCCATCCCCACCGCCACGTCGCGATTCGCCGGGAAAATCGAGATGACCATCTTATTCAGCCGCTGCCGCTGCGTCATTGCCTGCAGCTCCGAAACCAGTGGACGCGACTTCTGCTTCCTGACATGTATGTTTATGTTCGTCAGGTACTTTTTCACTTTTTGGCCGGTTGAACCGACCTCCCGGCCAAGCGCACGCAGCGATGTAGCCACTTTTCCCTCGGTCTTTCTCTTCGGCATCCTTTGGAGCTTCTTGTCGCTCAGGGTCGTCTGCCGTCCGGAACCGGGATTTTTTTCGATGCTCTGATTGTTGTCTAATAGTGCCAAGATGTTGCAGATGCCGGGACGGGTCCACAAAATGCCGCACGATGTCCGTTTTCGACGCGGCGGGGCGCCGTTCGTTGATCGCGCACACTTCTGAACGGAGTTGCTTCACTGTTTTTGCCATGCCATAGAGCTGTCAAATGTTGTCTGCTGACTAATGGGTTACTATGATTGATGCTGCATGGGGAGTTTCGTCAGTGCGGGTGAAGGTAAACCCATGAAAAATCGGCAATTATTGGCCATTTTATTAAATGCAAATGGTAAAACCCCAAACCGTAACGAGAAGTTGTAAACCAGTTCGAAAACAAAAGCGTTTAAGTTGTACGACAAATTGCAGACAAAATTTGACTGCGTGGTTCTTGATGGTGGAAAAAACGTCAATGCAGACTTCTAGCAGCTTACTGGTCTTGATTTTTATATCGCATAACAACATGGCAAGGTTGACGATCATTTCAAGGCCAAAATGCTGTCGAAGTTCTTTAAAAATTACATGGCATGGCAGGCTATTTGTAGTTGTTGTTTGAAGAGCGAAATCTACGTAACTACATGTACGGTTAACCAACAAGATACCACCAGTCATCCAAAAACACACGAGTTCTGTGTTGTTTTGGCCAGGAAACAACGTCAACATTGTACCATAGGACTGTAATCCTCCAAACACCCCAGAATTTCGTCCAATTGAAAGATATTGAGCCATTGCGAAACCTTGGGAAATTGAAAGGAGTGGCAAATAATGAGAAAGATTTTGATAAAAAGTGGAAAAATGCTTCCAGAAAGGTGACAGAGGACACTATACATAACTTAATGGATGTTATCGAACGTAAAGTTAGAGCATAATAAACAAGTCCTAATAATAATATTTTAATGTAAATGAGTTATAAATTAACCCTCTGTTACGATGATTTTTTGTTCAGATTTAGAAGTAAATAGAAATAATGTTATACTGCGAATTTTTCTTTGGCTAGATTTTGCTGTGCGCATACCTTATACAATCTTATGCATTAAACGCCAAAGAACTTCTCGCGGGAAATCTAATTCACCGATTGCGAAAAGTTGCACTCAAAAATAGAATGGTTTTTGTGAGACCATTGCTCATCACGTGTTTGTTCTATTAGGATTAATTGGCAAGGATTGGATTGGATAAACTTGAATGAAACGTTGCATTCTGCACCATCGATGACCGATTAGATGCATTGATGGATGCTGCAACCATCGAGAAAGGCATCCAAAACCTATGACAAACTATTTCCTAAACATATAATCGAATTTTTTTCGACGATATTTTTATCTAATTCGTAGAATAAAATGTCTCTTTGTTCATCAATGCGGTCAAGTATATTTAATTTCATATTTTACGAAACAAATAACCTCCGTTTGTATGTGATGATCATGTAGTTCCGTACGCAACCGAAAGACTAAAATAGCTCAACCCGACAAACTGAACGTTCAGATCTCAAGACGCTAATTAATCGGAGCAATGCACTCCTGCATGAATTTGAGGCAAGGAGTATGCAAAAATTAGAAGTGCACTGCAAAGAGAGTATTTTCCATTACTTATATATAGTAATGTTTAGAAAATGCAGCGTTTCACCGATCTCGCCTTTACTGACGCTTGAATACTCGATGGGACATTCTCAGTCACTGATAGTTTAATTTTAGTGGGCTAAGTTAGACCGAGGGTGGTGAACGAATAACTTGAATTAATTTAAATCGTTCAATCACTTTTCGCTGTTTGATATCACTCTTCCCAGGAAATTAAATTCTCTGCTGCAAAGAGCGTCTAAAAATAAATTATATTAATTTACGTTTCAAGAATGAGTATTTTTTTAAAGTCTCTTTGAAAAGTAAGTTACAGCCCTTGATTCAAAAGCAACACGATCCAGTAGCGATGACTGCGATGCTCCAGGTAGAAGCAATGCTAGAACATAGAGTACAACTAAACCACGGGAGAGTAAAACCTCCGATCATAAATAGTACCACCTTTATTTTCATCATGCAATTTCTCAACCCGACTCAGTTTATTGCCATTCAAGCAGCGACATCGTCGTAAGAACCGTTGTTTTTCTTTCCATGATCATTTGCTTGTGCCTCTCTCTCTCTCGTTTCTCTGTTGGGAGTTGGCTAAGAAGAACGATCGTGGTTTTTTTTCCCACGAACTGGTGGGGCGGTTTCTTCATACCGGTCATGTGCGTTGATCAGGTTGCACTCTTACGTTTCTCCATCGCATTCCCCAACCATGTATCTATTTCATATTGTCAGCCAAGATGCCTTGCAAGTCTTGGAAAATTGGTACAACAATAGGTACGAATACAACATAGGCTTGGCTCCGCAAAGTTGTCTTAAATGAGCTTTTCTCATAAAAAGCTGGATAAGTGTGGAAAATGGCAGTTGTTTCGATGGATGGATTAATCGATGTTCAAAAGAGGGATTTGGGTGTGGATTGCCTAACTAAAATTGTAAATTGTCGCCAAAGATTCTATTTATATTCCAGAACCGTAAGAATGTAAAAATAGGTCTGCATTCTTCGGAACAATGCAATGAAAACTGCATCTCATTATGCTTGCTTTGTCTTCTATACCGCATTCATGCATCACAACCGCGCATGCTTTCATTCAGTGATACTTCTGCTGCATAAGCAAGGCGACTTTTCGATGCAATCGAACTTCGAAGCAGAGATGCTAGATTTATGTCCACCTTAATAAAAACCGTTCGTAATCGTCTACCGGTATACTTCGATTTAAAGTAACTTTATTGATAGGCTTTTATTGTCGATTTTCTAATAATTATAACTTTATGATACAAAACATGAATGAAAATGTCTTAACGATCAATTGGTGTCATTATTTTTTATGATCGGGTAGAAGTTCGTGATAAATCGATCAAAAAAGAAAGGTTCAAAACTAATGCAAGTTCAAATTGTTTCAAACTACTCATTAGAATACCTGTAACTAGTAATGAGAACAAAAATGGGTATTTTCCATTTAATTCCAACTACCGTTATTGCTTATCTTGACAGATACGCGTGTTTCGTCTACAATGTGCAGACTTCTTCAGTGTCGTATAAAGGGCGTACGGAATCAAATTGCGACACACACAAATATTCGGCAATTCGACCGTTCAACCAATTATCTTCAAACTTTCAGGGAGTAAAATAAAACATGTTATGAATATTTTCCCATGTTTGTTTTGTTCAATATCAATTCCATATCCAAATACACGAACCTTCTTCTTTACACTGCTCATAAGGTCCTGTACAACATTTGGACCAACTTTTTTTTGCGTTACAATCCATTTTTTCTTCAGATCTTCCTCCGATTTCACTTCCTTAGGATGCTTCCAAAGTGCCTGCTTCATGATGGCCCAGTATTTTTCAATTGGCCGCAGTTTCGGTGCGTTCGGGGGATTGAGATGCTTCGGCACGAAATTGACCTCCTTAACCTTGTACCACTCCAAAACCTCTTGCGAGTAATGGCATGATGCTAAATCCGGCCAGAAAATCGTAGGACCACCGTTTGACCTCAGCAGAGGAAGAAGACGCTTTTGGAGGCATAATACTACACTTTTTATATATCAATTAGGGCAATGAATTGTTAGCCAAAACTGTAGAATTAGTCAAGAGCTCTTCCTTGAAGTTCTCTGAAAAACTTCCCCGAAGTGCTCTGAAGAACTTCCATTAAGTTTATTGAGTAATTAATTTATTTGTTTCTAGCTGAACCCTGTGCGAGCAACTAAATGAATTAAAATTTAGAATAGGAATAAGTTTTGTTGAAATTTTCGTTTGCCAATGTGCGTAAATTCTCAAAATAAAAATGTGTATTTAATTTAACCCAGGGATCGCTAGTTTTTAACATGGTTTGTCTTTCTGTGTAGAAGCATTTTATACACATTACCAAAATGTCTGTAAATTTCGGTGCCTTGAGATGCACATAAGAATGAGTTCAAAGAGATGAGAAAATAAATTCATCAAACACACATTTAGTCGACTTCCGTATGTATCAGTTTCAGGAGACATAATTGTACACGAAAGCTTTGTTAACGTTCCCCGACTTTTAGTGTGTAAACAAAACATTAACCACAGAGAACAGACAATGATGTCCATGTACCATTTCTTGAAAAACGTGTGTAAAAGTTAATATGAGCAGCCATTACAAAAAGCAAGTGCAGAGAAAAACAAAGATCTTTTCAGGTTATGTGCTAGGTTTTTTACTGATAAACATTTACATGACAGATATCGCAAAACTGTAGCGCCGCCTACTAGGAGCATAACGACATACATTTCAAATGTCTGTTTAAAGTATCAGACTGAAGATGAACGTCTGTTCACTGTGCATTAACCTTTAAACTACTTCGTATCCTGTCAGTTTGAACGTAATTTTCTCTTGCATAACCTGAGATTAACTTTTTGTGCATAATATATCACTGAGAGCATCCTTCATTCTTGACTACGAAGGGGTTAAAACTTCTATCAGAACATGCTGCATGCCTGAGAAATACACTTTTTCGGTTTTGTTGCCTGGATAATTCACATGTTTGGTTGAAATTTTCGTTTCATTTGTAGAAGAGCCCCCTCCCCCCCTACAAAGAGGCGAGGGGACTCGAACCACCATAAAAAAAAATCCAGCCTCCAGAAACCCCCACATGCCAAAACTGGTTTCATTTGCTGGATTAGTTCTCGAGTTATGCAGAAATTCCTGTTTCTTTTGGATGAGAAGGGAGAGGTCTATTACTATCATAAGAACCTTCACCGGCATACAAATTTTCATAACAGTTGGGATAATTCTCATGTTTGGTTGAAATTTGTGTATCATTTGTATGAGAACCACCCCCCCCCCCCCCTATCCGAAGAGACGAGGGGTCTCGAACTACCATAGAAACATTTCTTGCCTTTATAAACTTCCACATGCCAAATTTGGTTTCATTTGCTGGATTAGTTCTCGAGTTATGCAGAAATATCTTTTCTGTAGGGATGTAAGCCATCCCTTCCAGATACAGGACGGAAAAAATCATACCTTAAAAAGCCTTCACATGCCAAATTTGGTTCCATTTGCTTGATAAATTCTCGAGTTATGCAAAAATTGGTTTTTGATTTGTATGAGAAAAGGGAGAGGTCTTAAACTACCATAGAAACATTGCTTGCACAACTCTAACATGCTAAATTAGGTTTCCTTTGCTTGATTACTTCTTGAGTTATGCAGGAATATGTGTTTCATTAGCATGGAAGCCCCTCCTTCCAGAGAAGCGAGGGGTCGCTTACTATCATAAGAACCTTCTCCGGCCCCAAAAATCCCTCCATGCAAGTTCCGTAGTTTTTGAGTCTATATGGTTCAGACAGACAGACAGACAGACAGACAGACAGACAGACAGGAATTCATTCCAAAGGTTTTCTATGATGTTTCTGAAAACTTCTCCTAAGGTCTCCCAAGAATTTTCCTAAGTTTTTTTTTCAAAGAGCTTTCTTTGAAGTTTTCTGAAAAAAATCCCTGGAATTCTCCGAAGTACTCTGACGGTTGATGTTTCTGAAAACTTCTCCTAAGGTCTCCCAAGAATTTTCCTGAGTTTTTTTTTCAAATAGCTTTCTTTGAAGTTTTCTGTAAAAATCCCTGAAATTCTCCGAAGTACTCTGTCGAACTTCCCTGGAGTTTCTCTGAAATGCATCTGAATAATCTGAATATCTCTAGACAGATCTACGGAGAACATTGGTTAAAGTCTAGTTCTCTCTAGACTTTAACCGATGTTCTCCGTAGATCTGTTTTGGATTTCTCTGAAGAACTTCCTAAAAGTTGCCGAATAACTTTCCTGAAATAATAAAAAGAAACTGAAGTTTACTGCAATGTTTAAGCAGTTTTCCTTGAAAAATCTTCAAAGAATTTCGAATAATATCCAAATAACTTCCCTGAAATTTTCCGCAGAACTTTTCTGAAGTTTTCATTTCACGTTTTTTTAATCACTTTCATTGCCATGTGCATTATTGTTTATGCTCCTATCATGATTCTGATTATTGCTTATCACCATATTATCGTGAGAAACACAGTTCTATCAAATGCAAATGGTGGTCTATATAGACAATTTAATTTCAATGTTTTCATGTCAAAGTCATTGTTTAAGTTTGCATATAAGCCCCTTATCAATGCTGAGTATCGAGTTGTTCCCAAAAAAGAATGTGAGGTGTGTCTCTTGGTGAGGTGAGAAAAGTCACCTGCAGTGACGTACAGGGAAAATCAAATAACCGTCACTGGCTGGAACCAATAGCTCGTCTTAATATTAAACACGCACCAACAAGAGACGGCACCTTTTGACTCGTGAATCTCGGAAACTTTTTGGAATTATTTCGAAATGTCAAACGAACTGAATCAACATCAAGCTAATCCAAACGAAGTAGGCGGAGTTCCAAAACAAAACACACACATGGACGTCATCAAACAAAATACAAAATTGGGAACAAAGGCGGCTAAAATGGAAAATAGTTGAGCTCTCTATTTTCTCAGGAAGCTAAGTGGACCACTCTTAGCTCAGTCGTTAAAGGCGCGGCTACAAAGCAACACCATGCTGGAGGTGGCTGGGTTCGATTCCCGGTCTGGACTAGGGACAAGAATTTTTCGTTAAGGAAAATTTCTCGACTCCCTGGGCATATAGGGTATGATTGTTCTTGTCACATATACTACTAATACTATGGAAAAATTGTACCTGGCATCGAAAGCTCTTAATTAATAACTGTGGAAGTGCATTTAGAACACTTAGTTGAAAGCAAGAAATAAACTAATTGCGAAAGCAATAAACTAATTGCAAAATACATTAATTGTTATGTTATGTATTCTCCGTGCGAGGAGTAACGATTATGATGTAGAAGGAGATGTTCGCTCATCACCATGAGGCACCAAGAGTGAACAACAATGTTTTTGGCTAGAATGAAAGATGTGAAGAGAAAGTGTTGAAAGGTCCGTCAGAGTGCGGCAGGTAGGAAAATTAACAGATGTTTTTGAAAATTGAGCGAAAGGGCATGCATCCAATGGTACTCGAACCATGGACGTCAATCTTTGCCTAACATCCACTGCGGGCAGGTTGTAGCGACGGAACAAGTCCGCCACTTCAACAGGCAAAAATTGACGCATGGAAAGACGCTCATGTACCACTGTGGCTTGTATAGTTTATTCTTAGCGATCTATTGTGTGCACTCTGTTTACTGATGCGCACATGGGAGAGGAACTCTCTCCTTTTTTGGGTTTGTTTTGATTCGCAACGACTGACGATCACTAATGTTTTTTCTCGTCGTCTCCAACGTAGAGACCTCGGAGAGAAACATAGTGAAGCGATGCGATACTGGTCCCCACCAGTATAATTAATGGTTACCACCATTTATGGGTTTACATCGCTAAGAATAAACTATACAAGCCACAGTGGTACATGAGCGTCTTTCCATGAGTCAATTTTTGCCTGTTGAAGTGGCGGACTTGTTCCGTCGCTACAACCTACCTCGCAGTGGGATGTTAGGCAAAGATTGACGTCCATGGTTCGAGTACCATTGGATACATGCCCTTCGCTCAATTTTCAAAACATCTGTTAATTTTCCTACCTGCCGCACTCTGACGGACCTTTCAACACTTTCTCTTCACATCTTTCATTCTAGCCAAAAACATTGTTGTTAACTCTTGGTGCCTCATGGTGATGAGCGAACATCTCCTTCTACATAATTGCAAAAGCAATAAGCTTGAAACGCAAGGAAAGAAGATTGTCTCGGGAAAGCCTCGATAGCGTGGAACGATCGGTTTCACTGTTTCATCTCACAGCTTGGATTCCGAAGAACGAATGGTGATCAGTTCCTATATGTGGTTGTCGGCGTACATAAGAAGATTTTCTTGATCCTATACGTGGACGCTGTCTTGGTGATCGGGCCTAAGCTGAAAGAAATTATGACGGTGAAGATTTCTTGCTTGAAACAGTTCAAGGTGACAGATTCCGGAGAGGTGACAAGTTTTCTTGGACTGAGAATTGAGAGGGATCTTGAGGTACTGCACGAGCTCTACGGATTAGTCAGGATGTCCGAGTGTAAGCCAAATTCCATCCCATTGGAGAATAATTGTGTTCCACTGAAGAACGGAGAGTCATACAGGAAGTTTATTGGCTGATTGATGTATGTTGCCTTGACCCCCGTCCAGATCTATCCAAAGCCGAAAGTTAGGAAGGGGTAATGGCAAACTAGTCTATGCGGACTACTTGAACGCCATGGAAGAGGATAAGGATTAGGTTGGGGTAAGGGGTTTGTAGAGTTCTTGAAATGAGATGGCCGCGTTGCTACAAAATGACCTGAAATGTTTAATGTGTTTATGTTAAATTATGTAAGTTCTCTTCAAAAACATGTATGCTGTTAATAACATTTCTGTTTGATTTCTTATATACTGACTGATATAGGACTGATGATACTTCGCTTTGTGTGCAGTCCTTGCCTTACAAAAACTGCATGTAGGCCATGGTTGGGAATGTCCTGTGTACTTTCGATCCATTTCACCGCAATTCTCGGCTAGCTAGACCGCGTCCGGGGCTGGCTGATTTGGTGCTTGAACTTCGTGACCACTCGGGGCCATAGTGGTTGCAAATCCGCCAGCATACAGTTAGTAGCATAAAAAAGAGAAGAGAAAGAAGATTTTAGTATTTGATGGCATGCAGGGTGTATGTGAGATTATTGGTGATATTCTCACAACGACTCTTCGTTTCTTTGACCAAACATTTCGAGTCACTGTAACCCAACCATACTTAATCGGAACCTCCAATTCTCGAGGTCAAGTTATTAGTACGAGACACTGAAGAACTCTGCACATTGTAGACGAAATACGCGTATCTGTCGAAGATAAGCAAAGGTAGTTGGAATTAAATGGAGAATACTAATTTTTCTTCTAATTTCTAGTTACAGGCATTCCACTAAACAGCTCAAACCCTCTAGGATTCTCCAATTCTAATAATTCTAGCTCATTTACTGCCTTAAATTGTTGTCTGAACCCTAAATTCCCAGCCTACTCCTCACCTTGGGATCTGTAGCCATTCAAAATTTAAATATATTTCAAATATGAAACCTAGGCATAGACGATTCTGTTTCCTGTCTAGCGGGTTTATCTTTAATTTGATGTTTCTTTCCATTAATTTACTGATTGGTTTTAGGAGGATTTATGTTCCTACTCAATCTGACCGCAAGTATTGCAAGTAGGTAATGCGAAAACAATGATCCTATGATATTGTATATCACTTCATCAATCACTGCTACTGATACAAATCACTTGGAAAGGTCCATTCTACTGCTTCAAATTGTGTTTCCCAAGCGGTCCCTTTGCGTCCTATCTCTAATATACATGCTTGTCAGCGTCAGTCTTAAGTAACACTTTTTTGTGACCATGTGCCTCATTTTGAAATCAAATAATTATCCTGATCAAAACATTCATCCGTTTCTAAAATGGCGCAATTACATTCAGATATAATACCATGGGCAAATCAGGTATTTTGGTTATTTACTCCATGTAACAAACGGAAAAACAACAACATAAATTGCCACGAAAATGAAAAGTGTACTTTTATTCGTTTTCCCTAGATTGAAAGTAAGAAGTCTAAGGGTGAATTGCGGCATAACCCGCCAGTATCACACCTGATGTTAGTGCCTTTATATAAATGACTACGACGTGGCAGTGAAAAATGACGAGAATATGTGACACTTTCACTATTGGTCGAATTCTTGGTCTCACATGCATGTTTATAGCATGAGATAAGCCCTCTAACCGTCGACAAGGTGAAAACTTTGACCTACGAGAGTGATTCTCTGGTGACATCTGTGCATTAAAAATGTACATTTTCCATTCCCTGATCGCCATGTGCAAGAGTTAGTAAACGTTCGATTGCCAATTGAGTTTGCCAGTTATTGCTCCAACATGTTTTAAGACAAGATCAAAAAGAACACAATTCTACAGCTTTGGTTTATTATCCCTATAACTCTCATCGACCATGTGCATTTGCGGTTTTAATATTCCGCAAGATGTTGCTTAACTCGTCAAAACAATATCACCGACCCGTTTTACTACCATTTTCCGGAAAACACCAACCACGTCAACAATGTACAAACACTCGGAGACAGCCAGCTAAATAGGCCCCTTGGGATGTCATAATATTACCACATTGTCACATAGAAACCACCGGATCCACCATGGGCACCGGTTTCCGAACAGCCCGGAAAATTGTGTCCACTTTCAACTGTCAGTTTGGATCACATTTTAATGATTTTCTAATTTCACACTGACATCACAGCGCGCGACGTTTTTCCTAACTGACATCGGTCAAACGCCACTCGGCGCTGTGCGGATGGCGTTGTGTTTGATTAATTGGTTAATTTCACCAGCTGATGAGTCGTTTGCAGCTTTTTTGTCACTCTCCTAACAGGTATTCTCCCCCTCGGCTCAGGGTTGTTGTTTGTTTACTGCCACTGGCTGGTCGGTTTCCTTCGCCACCTAGAGGCGCTTGATCACCGGTGATCTACTGGGACGGCAACCACCGTATTTTTCAATGAAGAATTTATTCGGGAGCAGGTGGTGGGTGATTTTCCTTTTCCTCATTTGCAAGGAATGGAACGCAGTGGGCGTTGAGATCGCGCGTGCCAACAGCCAACTGTGTTATGATTTGATCGTTCCACACAGGTCTGTGAAAATGGAAAAAAAAAAAAAAAACATAGTCGGCGAGACATGCTTGCGACAAATTGCTACGATGGTACCGAAAAATGTTTATAATTGTCGCAGATGACTTGATGTGGCGTGTTTTTTTCACTTCATGGAAACCTAGATGAGAAAATCTGAAAATACAGCTTAGGTACTAATTTAAATTGTTGCGCTCTCGAATAATCACGTAATGAACCGTGGGGATGCTGCACGGTACGATGGAAATGAGTAATGGATTAGCTGGAATGGTGCCATGTTCTTCCAGATTTGTGGTTTATTCACAGCAGAACTTATAAATTGCACAGATGTGCACCGATTTTAATCAGTTGGCAATCGTTTATTTTCGGAAAAATAAACTCCCGCGTTTCCTGATATATTGAATGTTGAAATTTTTCGGCCCTGAATTTCTTATGAAACGTTTTCATCATTGTCTTTCTCAACATTCGTCCCGCTTGTAAATATGATGCATTCTTAATTTCAAATGTCACCCAATGTTGACAATTATGTTTAATCGAGCGACACATTCCTCCATCATTCCGAGAAACAGTTGCCGTTGAAGTTGTCGAAACAATGTTGAAACATTTACGAAATGATTAATCGTCAAAATTCATCAGCCAACTACTGTACTTTTGTCCTGAACCACTCGGGTGTCTTCCATTTGTTCGGTTTTCACTTCATTTGTCAAAAAGATAGATCACCAACAGCGCGCGTGCTCATCTTTCACGCTTCGTGCTAGTGCTGGCCCGACCCGGTTTGTTTTGATGGACATGATGATTCACCTTTGTTGTTCAAAAGGTCTTTCTTGCACAACTAGATTGGGAGTTTTTTGGTCAATTTTGAAACGTCTGATACTGTTTGATTTGTGGTGCAGTATTTCAATTTTTTAACAGCTTTTTCCTGGTTTGATTCCTCTGTATTCTGAACAGCACTCGCGTGCATTCGAAGAGACACATGGTGCGGGCAAATGATGGCATAATTTGTGTCAAATATATCTTACTCCTCGAGCACCAGGCTGGATTAGTGAGCGAGCAGCTGAAGAAAAATGCGTGTGAAGTAGGAGGAACGTATTTGGGTAGCTTGATGTGTCTTTTTTGGGGATTTAAAAATAGACCGATAAGATTGACAATATTCATCAACGTCATAGGTTCTCCGCTCGTGACAGAGATGGGCGCTAACTTTGGGAAAAAAAGTGGTATGGGTTAGCGCTTGCTTCATCATGAATATGGAAACATATGTTATTTTATAGGAGCGACTCAAGTGGTTGGATCTAGCTCCGTTTCAGCGTATGTTAGGGACTGTCCACGTTAAATTTCGGACACCAGAATAATAGCAGAAAACAAAATTTACACATAACTTAACAAAACCGATTGTTTATTTCACATTAATAGAGTTATACCTACATTAGAAACAGTTGATAATGATGTTAATCCTTCTTTATAAAAATTCTCGAACTTTCTGTGGCACACCACACCTCTCTATTGAGCGAAGTTCTGGACAGTTTGGTGGATTGGCTGTTTTTGGCACCTATTTGACCTCTTGTGCCATATATCATGCAAGGGCGGATTTCCCATAGTCACAAGAGGCCAAAACAGAGCTGGAGAGTCGTGGTTTCTGATAAACGGTAGGAACCGTTTTTGCTGACATTCTTTCTCGTACGCATCCTTATTGTTAGTGCCGCTAAAGAAGAAGCTCTTAGATTTTCGACCAACACTAAATATGGCCTGCCAAATCAAATACTTCTTCGGGAATTTTGACACCTTCTTTGTTCGGAAATGCCAGGCGTGTCATCACGCACCTTGGAGCACCTTTTTCACTATGTACGTCTTCAGTCCTTGCCTCTGCTTTACTTTTTGTACGTATGATTTTGACTTCACAACTTTGCGAGTCACATTTCGCATAGAAAGATTAGGATTTTTCTCAATAATGGCTTCTACCTTGTCCATTTGTCGGGAGCATACTTTTAGATTTGTTCCACTTCCAACCTTCCGATCCACAGTCAAATTTAGTTTTTTGACAAGATCGCGTACCGATAAATTCGCATTATGCTGCCATTCGTACAAAATGCGTTTGCAGACTTCCGCTTGCACAAATGGCATTTCGCACTAATGTTTCGTCGGCGCGTGAGATATGTACCTTCACAGAGGATACAGCCATAACTCACCGCAGATAAAGCAAAGTGCTCTTTTATTCGGTGGTAAATAGGCAGAGTGAAAGTCTACGCCTGTGATGAATCACTCTCTCTTTTAAACGATCGCTCTCACGTGCTTTCGTCTGTCTTCGCTCAGGCGCTCTTGCCTGCGATCGCTACAGCGTACACTTGTGCGAAAACGCGCCAGTGCTTTTTTTGTGACTCGCTAGTGCGCTTGATTGTGAAAAAGTGGTCAGAGTGGCAGAAAATGTCCGAAATAAGGAAGCGGGAAGAAACATTCTTCTTTCTTTCTTTGTTATGTAGCGTTAAAGCAAATTTGCAACCACTGCTGTATATTAGTAGAAGAGCTCACGCCAGTTTGCTCACTGGGCTGTACGCGTCAGGGAATTTATCTGCATTCACTTCTGTGACTTTGAGATCTCTTCTTCTCACTCTAGAGCGATCGAATGTTGTGTGAATAAAAAACATTTTTTTCCACTCTCATGCGCTACCTGCATTCAAACACGGTGGAGAGCTCTCGTTGAGGTCGGAAGAGTGTGTGGAAAAATAAAATTCTCTCTTTACCACACTGAGGATATGTATATTACTACAGGTATACCTCGATAGTACGTACATCAACTTTCTCACTTCAAATCGGAATTGCATAAAAACTACTGATTGTATCTTAAATTTAAATCAACCAAAGAAGGATGGAAGGGTTTTTCTTTTAGTTATGTTAGATTTTTGATATAATCTGTAGTGTATATGCAATTGCGATTTGAAGTGACAAAGTTGATGTACGTACTATCGAGGTATACGTGTATCCGCTTGATTCGACGTCGTTTTACTGAATGTAAAGATGTTGTGCCACGAAATAAAGTGGAGAGTTTTAGCAGTCATATAAGCGAAACGCTTCAGCGATCCGTACAATTATTCAAAATCTACACTGTTATAGTTTTTTGTCTGAGTGGTCGCCCAGCTGTCATTTAGCGAGTAGTAGCGTTGCGTTTTTTCTCTATGTCTACTTGTAGCATGCTCCTGGGATCTTGTTGCTAGATTTTTTAAGATATTTTTTTAAGCCCATTGATGGGTTCTTTTCTCTGTATGCAGCACTGTTGGTTTTCATAAAGAATGGGCAGTCTGAATGGTGGTGAAACAATTTAGTTCTCTAGGTCAATTAGAGTATGGTCGGGTGAAGGTCAATTCTGTATGGTTATTATTGCGATGATAATCTAGACGCTGACCGGGGAGTCTCTGCTCTTACTTGTGTAGGTAGTAGATCCATTATCTAAGAAGGTGAAGGTGCAAAAAAAGAAAAATAGAGAGAGAGAGAGAGAATCCCTAAAGGAAAGGCCCGGCGCAACGTGACCCGAAATAGGAATCAAGCCGAAGCCCTAATCGTTAAGACCAAAGAGTCCAAGTACTCGGAGGTCTTGGAGGCAGTGCGTGGAAAGGCAAAGCTTGCGGGTCTAGGAGCCCTCGGATAGTCACGATACGGCTGTCCGTGACCACTGTGCAATCGGCTCGAAAAGTGGCTAGGCCCAAAGTAGGGTAGTTGGTTTGCCCACTAAGGGTGCACCAGCCAAAAAAATGCCTGTTTCAGATGCATAGAAAGCGGCCACAAGTCATGCTGCCACATTTCAAGTGCTTGAGGTGACGCCGTCAGGGTGATAATGGCCAAAATTATGAGTGCAGTGACTCCTACCTAGTACCCTCCGCACTGCATGCTTCCAAGCAAGGAGCAGTGCCCAGAGAGCACGGACTGAAGCTAAGAGAGAATAACGGAAAATCGTATTTTGCGGAGATCGCATCGCTTTCGAACGAGAGATTAAAGAATTGTGCCAAGAAGTTGATGCAAGTTAAGCGTCCAGCCTTCTGAAATGTGCCCGGATAAATTGAAGACGATCGAGGACGTGCAGAAGATGCAACTGCTCGGATACCCAATGAAGAGCTACTGTTGGTTGCAGAAGGTCTGGAGTTGATGAAAGCTCCCGGTCTGGATGGGATCCCTAATGTAGCGCCCAAAACCGCGATATTGGCGTTTCCGGACACTTTGGACCGAGCAGTAGCAAGGAGCGACTTCTAGCGAGTGTGGTGACTTCAACTTTGAGGTATGGCGCCACAGCCACTAGGCGCTGAAAACTGTGAGTACTCGTGGGAAACTAAACATGGTGTTCATGGCCATCCGAGTTACGAGCGCCTACTGAACAATTCTGTCGGAGGCAGGATGCGTTATCGCTGGCATGATGTCCATTTGCATCACCCTGGTTGAGGACGTCGAATGCTATCAGTGCTGGGAATTCGAGAAGAATCGTCAGAACGGACTCGTTAAGGGCTAAGTGGCAGCACGAGTGGGACAATGCGTGGAAGTTGGATCCACCGGTTCATCCCGAATGTGTTAGCTTGGGATTGGAAGCATGGAGAGGTGAACTTCTATCTGACGCAGTTCCGGTATGGGCACGGCTGATTCCGGAAGTATCTGCATCGGTTTGGTTACGCTTCTTTACCTTTTTGCTCGGAGTGCGCGAACCTGGAGTCTCCACCAGATAACATCGTTTTCGAATGGCCTCGGTTCGAAAAAGTGCGAAGGGATATGCGCGGCGTGTCCGAAGAGATGTGCCACGAAGAAGCCACATGGAATTCTGTCGATAGGGCAATAACTATGAATCGTAGTTTCGTCACCAAAACTCGAGCTCGGAACATGTGCCCAGCAGGTTTTGGTCGAAGCACCAAGGATGCCTGCGTCATCGACTGATGAAACCCACGCCAAAATGGATTTCGGGACAAGTTGGCCAAAAATTACATGGTGATGGCGACGGTACGAGGAGATGTTCCTGCGTTAAACTTCGCAGGAACATCTCCTCGTACCGTTGCCATGTAGAATTTTTGCTTTTGCTTTTATGGACAAGTTTGCCAAAAAACCGACGATTCGGCGGCGATCACGCAGCTGCGGGAGCAAAGGAGCAAAGTGTTCAGGACGAATAAGGCGATGGACTCGAAGTTGTGCAAGTGAAGAATCTCCTCAAAAACCATGCGTACCATCTTTCGCATTGAAGCCCATAAACGTCCCTGTGAAGTTTTGGCCAGATTTGGCGAGTTGCCACTACAGCCGGGAAGTCATCCAGTGGTACCGCGATAATAACGTAGATTTCATCGATAAAAACATAAATCCACCCAACTGCCCGCTGTTCCAACCCATCGAAAGATTTTGGGCAATAATGAAGCGGAAGTTTAAGAAAAGTGGAAAAAAAGGCTCGGGACGCAACTCAGATAACCAAAATCTGGAACAATATGCCATGAAGTTGACTCCGAGAGTGCAGTTTGATGGGAGGAATCAAGAAGGAAGTATGAATTTTCATTAGAAACAAAGAGAAATGATTTGTATTGATATTTTTTCCTTAAATTACCGTGAATTACCTTTGCATTGATGTATTAAACTTATTTGTAAGTCAATTCGTTACCGAGATAAAGATGATTTCATTATTCCGGATTTTAAATGGACATAGCCCATAGGATAACATTTCAAAAGACTCATTTAATTTGGTCAAATAGTTCAGCTGTTGATTTTTGTTTTTGAACTCCAGGATTGTTTGGATAACCTAGAACATAATATTTTTTGTTCTTCCAAGATATTTAATGAATATGTTTCAATACACATGGTAGCTTTGCATAGCCCAGAAAGCTTTTGTTACAACTGTAGGTCCTAGGTTCTGATCTTAAGGATAGTTTGGATGACCTAGCAGGACTCATATTGTTGGCCTTTAAGAATATTAATTGAATATGTTTGAATATTTATTGAAACTTTGAATTGCCTAAAAACACTGTTACAACTGTAAGAATTAAGTCTGAACGCCAGGACAGCTTGGTTGACCTAGATCATTTCAAGATTATCTTCTTGTGCATTTTAACATTCGAAAATATTCACTGATTATGCTTAAATACATGACGTTAGTAGTCTAAAAAGCTACTGTTATTACCGTAGACTTCAAGTTCTAAACACCAGGACAGTTTGAATTACTTCGAGGATCACAAAGTTATAAAATAATGATTGTTGACTTTTCAAAAGATTCATTTAATATGATTAGATACATATATTAACTTTATGTAGCCCAAAAACTACTGTTACAACTGTACAACTGAACTTAAGGACAGTTTGGATGACCTAGATAGAATATCCCAAGATTGTCGCATTATGTCTGTTGACCATCCTCACTATTCAATGAATGTTGTTATTTTGCATACTCCAAAAACCTACTGTTACAACTGTATTTTCTGAACTCAAGGACAGTTTGGAAGACCTAGAACATCACAAAATTATCAAATAATGATTGTTGACCTTCCAAAAGGTTCATTTGAATACATATCGTAAGCTTATTTAGTCCTGAAAGCTACTGTCACAACTGTAGATCTGAAGTTCTGAATTCAAGTACATTTTGGATAACCAAAAACATCCCAGAGAGGTACGGAAATATTTAACTTTTATCAACGAGAATCTAATAATACGTATGCATATGGTCAATATTCTCCGGATTTCCGGAAAAAAACGGACACGGTTGGTCAAAGCAACGATGGATCGAGTGATGTGTGTCGTCCGAGTCTCAGGGACACTCTCGAGTCCTTCCGAATCTCGGAGAGGGTTACGGCAAGGTGATGGATTGTCGTGTTTGTTGTTTAACATTGCTTTTGGATTGCATTGCATTGCACGTAACTTGGAGACGATGGCGGAAACGTACATCAGACTTAATGCTGAAGCTGGTAGTAAGGCTCACGAGAAGATAATTTTAGCCTCCTACCACGAGTTCAGATTGACGGTGATGAAATCGAGGTAGTAGAAGAATTCGTGTATCTGCAGGGTGGCCACAGACTCGGGAAAATCGGGAAATGCGGGAAAATGCGGGAATCCAAAATCAGCGGGAAATATGCGGGGAAAGTCGTGAATTTCAAAAGCGTTCGGGATTTTTCGTCACATGGAAGGAACCATACTTACACTCTTTGTAAACGATTTGTGTAGCCTTTTGTTTGGTGGTAACTGGCATCGAAAGCTCTCAATTATTAACTGTGGAAGTGCATTTAGAACACTAAGTTGTGAGCAAGCAATAAGCTAATTGTGAAAGCAATAAGCTTGAAATGCTAAAGAAGAAGAAGAAGCCTTTTTTTTTACTTGGCCCAACGATCTCATTATCGGAATGAAACAGTGTTTTTCTGCAAATCCAGCATTGCTGAAGAAGATAGCTCATTGCTATATGGATGGCCCAGTATGTCGACCTGAGTCCGTTACAAAGGTACACTGCAGCCTAACGGATGATGGCGTATGGTTTCTCAGCTAGTTCTTCTCCAACTTGAGGGTTGGTTAACTTGAGATTTTTTGCAAATCTATCCTGAAGACTTACGGCCCGCAGTATTAGCGTCCCCCAACACCGGAAGAAGTGAAGAAACTGATGAACGAAAACGCTTCCGGAAAAATTCGGAAAAAATCGTATAAATTCAGTGAACTTCCTAAAAACTCAAAACTTATCAGAAGCTCGGTATACTTCTTAGAAATTCAGTAAACCTCCCCGAGGTTTTGCTATTCTCCCTGATGTCAAGGGAACATCCAAAAACATAAGGAAACTTTCCAGAAAATCAGGGAACTTCCTAGAAGTTGAGGGTTCTTTTTAGCAGTTCGGGCAACTTCCCTGAAATTTAGATTGTTTCCTAGAAATTTAAAAAAAATTCTATTAATTCAGGGAGCTTCACATGAGCCCAAGGAACTTCCCAAAAGTAAAAGGTTCTTCACAGAAGTTCAGGAAGATTCCCAGAAGTTCATGGAGGTTCTCAGAAGTACAGAAAACTTATCAGATTTGTTTGGGTATTTCTCAGAAGTTCATAGAACTACTCATGTTCAGGGAACTTCCCAAAAGTTCAAGGTACTTTTCTGAAAGAGAACTTCCCATAAACATCCCAGAGAGGTACGGAAATATTTAACTTTTATCAACGAGAATCTAATAATACGTATGCATATGTTCAATATTCTCCGGATTTCCGGAAAAAACTGACACGGTTGGTCAAAGCAACGATGGATCGAGTGATGTGTGTCGTCCGAGTCTCAGGGACACTCTCGAGTCCTTCCGAATCTCGGAGAGGGTTACGGCAAGGTGATGGATTGTCGTGTTTGTTGTTTAACATTGCATTTGGATTGCATTGCATTGCACGTAACTTGGAGACGATGGCGGAAACGTACATCAGACTTAATGCTGAAGCTGGTAGTAAGGCTCACGAGAAGATAATTTTAGCCTCCTACCACGAGTTCAGATTGACGGTGATGAAATCGAGGTAGTAGAAGAATTCGTGTATCTGCAGGGTGGCCACAGACTCGGGAAAATCGGGAAATGCGGGAAAAATGCGGGAATCCAAAATCAGCGGGAAATATGCGGGGAAAAGTCGTGAATTTCAAAAGCGTTCGGGATTTTTCGTCATATGGAAGGAACCATACTTACACTTTTGTAAATGATTTGTGTAGCCTTTTTGTTTGGTGGTAACTGGCATCGAAAGCTCTCAATTATTAACTGTGGAAGTGCATTTAGAACACTAAGTTGTGAGGCAAGCCAATGCAGCTAATTGTGAAAGCAATAAGCTTGAAATGCTAAAGAAGAAGAAGAAGCCTTTTTTTTACTTGGCCCAACGATCTCATTATCGGAATGAACAGTGTTTTTCTGCAAATCCAGCATTGCTGAAGAAGATAGCTCATTGCTATATGGATGGCCCAGTATGTCGACCTGAGTCCGTTACAAAGGTACACTGCAGCCTAACGGATGATGGCGTATGGTTTCTCAGCTAGTTCTTCTCCAACTTGAGGGTTGGTTAACTTGAGATTTTTTGCAAATCTATCCTGAAGACTTACGGCCCGCAGTATTAGCGTCCCCCAACACCGGAAGAAGTGAAGAAACTGATGAACGAAAACGCTTCCGGAAAAATTCGGAAAAAATCGTATAAATTCAGTGAACTTCCTAAAAACTCAAAACTTATCAGAAGCTCGGTATACTTCTTAGAAATTCAGTAAACCTCCCCGAGGTTTTGCTATTCTCCCTGATGTCAAGGGAACATCCAAAAACATAAGGAAACTTTCCAGAAAATCAGGGAACTTCCTAGAAGTTGAGGGTTCTTTTTAGCAGTTCGGGCAACTTCCCTGAAACTTAGATTGTTTCCTAGAAATTTAAAAAAAATTCTATTAATTCAGGGAGCTTCACATGAGCCCAAGGAACTTCCCAAAAGTAAAAGGTTCTTCACAGAAGTTCAGGAAGATTCCCAGAAGTTCATGGAGGTTCTCAGAAGTACAGAAAACTTATCAGATTTGTTTGGGTATTTCTCAGAAGTTCATAGAACTACTCATGTTCAGGGAACTTCCCAAAAGTTCAAGGTACTTTTCTGAAAGAGAACTTCCCATAAATTCAGGGAACTGTCCAGAAATTCATGAAGCTTTTCGAACGTTCGCGAATCTTCCTGAGGTTCAGAGAACGTCTCAGAATTTCCATGAAACTTGCTTAGAGCATAGTACACTCAGATTACCTTACAGAAGTTGCAAAGTTTTACTGAATTCTCAACAGCTGAACGTTCGGTAATCCAACCGAAATCCGTAAAATCGGATTACCGAACGTTCAGCTGTTGAGAATTCGGTAAAACTTTATAAATTTCTGTAAAAAAATCTAAGTGTGTACACATTATCTTAGAAGTTCAGGGAACTTGTAGGAGCTCGAGGAAGCAAGGTGTTAAAAGAGCACTTCCAGTGTTGCTTTATTTGAGAAGATTGGACGCAGTCATGAAGCAGGAAGAAAGAAAGCTTAATAAAAGTCATCCGAATTTCGGTGTTCCGATCAAAAGTGTTTGCTGTTGAGGTTAATGCGGTACACGATGAGATGCTGGGACCAAAGCTGAGTTTTATCTTCACGTCTACAGCAATGGTCGAGTCGTTTCCCAAATCGAATCTCCTGTGACTTCGTTTCTTTTTGACGATCAAACTGGATTTGCTAGAGCCGCTATGGAGGAAATTGTTAAGCTCGAACGTCTTGTAATACACAAGAAGCCCGCAACACTTCATAAACTTCAAAAATATCTTTTAATCCAATATATATTATCTCATCTTCCCAGTCGGGAAAATAATGCAAACATGAGGGAAAATTCAGGAAAAATGCGGGAATTTTTAAATTAAGATTGTGTGGCCACCCTGTATCTGGTCTCATTGGTGACCGCCGATAACGACACCAGCAGAAAGATACAAAGGCGCATTATGGCTGGCAATCGTGCCTACTTTGGACTCCGAAGGACGCTGAGATCGAACAAAGTTCGCTGAACTACAAAGCTGATCATCTTCAAGACATTAATTAGACCGGTAGTCCTCTACCGAAACATGGATATTACTAGTGGATGACCAATGTACCCTTGGTGTCTTTGAACGGACTGCTTACGATCTACGGTGGAGTGCAGATGGAAGACGTAACGTCGAGGAGGCGAATGAACCACGAATTGCACCAGTTGCTGGGAGAACCTCTCATCGTACACATCGCAAAAATCGGTCGACTACGATGGGCTGCGTATGTCGTAAGAATGTCGGACGACAGCCTTGTAAAATGCTTCTCGGAAACGAACCGACGGGTACAAGAAGAAGAGGCGCGCAACGAGCGAGGTGGATCGATCAAGTAGAAGGTGACCTGCGAACTCTCCGCAGACAGCAAGGCCTGCGAGGGACAGTCATGGTCCGATTACAATGGAGACAACTTCTGTGTATAGCAGAGGCCACACCAGCCTTGGTCTGATTGGTAAGGTAAGTATGCACCATTTTCTAACACAAAGCTTTACACTATTAATAAGCCATTTATTTTTTCTTCTTCTCTTTTCATATTCAAGAAGTTCTAGGTCGTCAGTTAGGCCTTAAACTCAAATGTTTTATTATATTTCCCAGATAGAAGAATTGATGTAGAACAAATTTGTCCAAGACAGTGTACATTTTTATTCAGTCTCTGATTTTATACAGCCATATTCCTTTTGGGGTCATATATGACACCTTATGTCAGAAGGGGTTAATATAGTTTATTGGACAAGACTAAACATTTATGAATTCTGATATAGTGCCTGGCCTAAAATCAAAAATGTTCTCTATTGAAATTGATGCGTGGAAAAATTGGTACAAAAGTTTTGAAAATCTCTTGAGAAACGACTGAGATATTACCGCTCAAAACTTGACCACTCTTCATGACGGCCGCAATACGATATTTTTTTAAATTGTACACCAGTATAGAAAACAAAGACGTAGTCCTACGTTATAATTACACATCATGTTCTACATGATAAGAAACAATTATTGTTTCTTCTTTTGATAAGGAAAGTTATCCCCACCTAGATAAAAATTGAATATTGATATTGACAACTGATAATGAATATCAATCGACGAATGAACAAAATCAAAGAAAGACTTCCCAAGTTGCACACTACGGTCAAAGTTAGTTGCAGTAATTTGGTTATGACTTAGCAAGTCATATTTATGTTATCTCAACTGAATGGCAACAAGTGTGCTACTAGGGTTCGAAACTCAGCGGTTGCTCTGATCAAGAGAATACTGTCATTTCAAAATTTCAAATTCACGAAGATAGTTGGTCTGTCCGTTAAGGTTGTCTTCATTTTCAGCTCATTTGACAGCAGATGCACTGATTTTTACTGGCATTGATTTCTACACTAGGACCAAGAAAGTTTGAAGATTGTGTATTGTTAATCTTCACGAAACGAAGTAACGACTTGTCGAGTATTAGTACACATATCAGTATTGTAGACGACATACGCGTATCTGTCAAGATACGCAATAAAGGTAGTTGGAATTAAATGGAAAATACTAATCTTTTTTCTCGTTTTCTAGTTTCGTAATAGTATATCTAAAGTGCTAGGGTTAGCTAAAAGGTTCAAGGAACCATAACATTTGCTGTGAAAGCGTGGACGTCTTCGGCAATTTCGCCAACTTCGAAAGGAACTTAAAGAATATAAAATTCTCCAATTGTATAGCAGGCTTTGTTTCGCTTAATAACTTTCCGACGAAAGTTTTGTCCAGTAAGATTAACGACCTAGCCACTGTGCATTATAATCAACAGCATTCGATTTGCCAGCAATGTTGATGCAATCTGAAGTGCTCCTTGAAAATTGTGGCAAACATTCCTTTTGCGATCTACTGAAATTCCAGATCTTTTGGACTTTCAGTTCATCACAAAGAAATAAACAATTTGATAATAATTGTACTTCTACCTTTCTTGAAAACACATGCCACATATTTTGTCTCTTGTATTAGAACTGTTCCTGCTTGCTTGTCAATTGTATGATTTCATTTTAGCTGAAACCTCCAAATCGTGGCTTGGTGGGGTGCCAACCATTTTCAGACCCAACTTGTGTTGACTATTTGAGATAGCTCAACTGACCAAGTCCGAAAAAATCACACCCAGCTAATTGTTATGTTCTCCCAAGCAACACTTGAACGAGGGACAAATGTTTACTTTCTCAACGGCGGATTAGCGGATTATGAACTATTTCACTCTCACTTTGCGCCGCAAATGTTCCACACCGTGCCAGCAATTTATGACAAATATCCTCCGCCAAGAACTAATTATCCATGCCAAACCGACTCAGCAGCAGATAAATCTCTTCTTTCACGTGTGCACTCACTTTGTCCACTATTTTGTCGTTGTTTGTTTCGAAGATGCTTCTTTATTGTGATTTTTATGATTAATTATTACCCTTGTCAAGGAAATCAAATTCTCTTTTGAGTAAGGGTATGGCAAAAATTCATTATTGATATAGTTGTAGATTAGCTTAAAGCCATCTGTGCATTGTGTCGCGCCTAGGGGCTTCTGCTCTAGAAGTCGCCCGGTCCATCTCCGCTAGTGATGAAAATCTAGGCTGGCCCCCAACACATCACCGCCCAGAGGGGAGGCCACAGGTCACACCGGACCGGAGGAGGAAATACACAAAAAGACCACAGCTGCAAGCGGCCGCGGAATTTATCTCCCCCTGGTACCAAGTCAAAGTTAGCGTAGTTATAGGGAAAAATGTTGAGCAAATAAATAAAATCCCATTCGGCGCAGATAACATCTGAGGGGGGAGGGGGTGTTGGGGGGTGTGTGAGAGACGAGCACCAATCCGCACCAACTATTTTCAAACGTTCCTAACAATTGCTCTCAAGTAAATATTCACGTTTTCTGCTAAAGAAAAATACTCTCTTACAATAACCATCGTTTGTCGTCGGTCCACTCAAGCGTGCTCGTTTGGGGGAAAGTAACCGAAATCTGTCATTCGTCTCTTTTACCCCAGTGCACACGACGGTGATAAAGTGAAAGACTTTATCTGCTGCGCCAGTAGATATGAAGAAATCCGAACAGTCTCTGACGTGGCGCGGGGGGTTAGAATAGGGGAGGAGGGGCAAGGGTTTCAGCATCAAAAGGAAACGTGCGTCCACTTTTCCCGGCACGCAATCGACTTGTCTCCGGCCATGACACAGTGTCTGACGTATGCTCAAAATCATATCACCCGTTAGCCGCTGCCGGTCGGTGGAAAATCAACACAATGAAGGACAGGACGGCACTCAACAGACAGCAGTCCGTTCCAAGGTCCAATGGCACTAACTCTTCCTCCCCACGAAACGCACAATCTACTGGTTGGTGTTTTCAAACTGTTTCCTTCACCCCTTTCGACAGCATGGATGACTTCCATGTCACCTGATTTTCAAATTGAGTAATTTATTGTTTGAAAAATTGCTTGTCGAATAGAGCATTCTGTTTAACATATCTTTCAGCTCGTCTTCTGTCATCGGCTTGCACTATTCCCGCTCAAGCTAATAAAACAATATCTCGAGTCAGCACGCGTTCCTAGTCAATAGCCATCCCGTTCCGTGTTTCGCCGAATTTTTGTGCATTTTTGGCACGCACGATGATCGCGAGCAACGTGAAATATGTTCACACATTGCCCCTGCCTTCACAAAAAAACAAAAAAAAAAACATCCAAGTTGGCAAACGCTGGGTCAGGAGAGATGGCGCGAAAAACGTGATTGTTTGTTATTCTTGAATTTTCCTAACAAGCTGCACAATCTTTTGATCCGTCTGTGATTCTCACACAACAGAACGGCGACAAGCTAGGAATTCGGAAATGTTTAGCAAGTTGGTCTGGATTAGTACAGTGTCTAGAATCAGCAGCCACGGCGGAAATAAATCAAACACGACTTCAACTGATTTTCTCATTCGCCGCGGGCGCCACTACTGATGCGAATTTGAATGGCGATGGCGGTGAGGGGCCGAGATCATAATCGTTATTTCGCCGGATAATGTCGTAAATTTTCTCCAGATGGACAGATGGTGTGTGCCGCGCTCACGAGGATGTTTTTAATGGTCGGTTTTCTGGTCGGTTGAGAGGAACGAGTGGCGGAGTTTTAACAACCGAATGATTATTGCTTCGCTCCGGTTGTTTAAATGGGTTGGCTTCGTGGTTGGGGCTTCAGATGGCCTTCGAGCTGAGTGTGGGGTGCAGTGGAGAGTCCCGCCATTAATCGGGGTGGAAATAGTTTGATGGTGAAATTTTCACACATTGTTTGAAACAGTTGCGTTACCGAAGAAGGCAACAGGGAGAACATATGAAAACTGATGCATTTGAAATAATGCCTCTTGGGCAGATTGACCGCCTTTGTGTGTAGAATATTTTGAATTATCTTTTTTTTCATTCTAAATCATATTTAGAAAGTATGATGAAGAGCTTGTTGATCTTGTAAGAGATGGGTGTAGAATATCTTGAAGAACTTTTTTGTTTACCCGAGGCCCACATAGGCAAGTATAATAAGACTCTTTAGCTTAGCTTAGCTTAGCTTGACTGACTGCACGTATCTATGGTTGCTACTCCGTGATTAATCAGAACCAGTGAAATTGCGACAATGAATCAACTGGAATGGAGCTGGGAGTAACCGACCATTCTCACTGTACACGGTTTCAGTGAGTCAATTTTCTATAATAATCTATAACGGCTCCGGCCACGTCCTTGCAATCAGTTGGGAATAGGGAAGGAAAGTTAGTGTGACCTTTGCTGATTAGGGACCGTATTTACTTCTGCATCCCCACAAAGATCAAGGAAAGGAGGTTTTTCTATGTTAGTAGGGTAGGGCTCGATGGTTCAGGATTCACCTTGATAAGTGATGTGATCATATAATATAGTTCATTTAATTCAGGGGACAAAAAGGATAACAATTACCTGTTCTTGCTCCGTTTTGAGAGCTCTACCAACTCTTAATTGTCTGAAAATCCCTGCGAGGTCCGACTAGTTAGCGTTCTGCCTTTTACTCGGTGTACCTAAATGATGCCTATCCAAAATGCCAAGCTTAGCCCCATATGGCATTGCAGGTGAACGAAAGTAGCATCGTATCTCGAACTTAACTCCTCCAGCTTTGGAACTGTATCTGTAGCAATGCTATGTCGGTAATGGAACTGGTTTACCAAGAGAAGTTTGCTGAAAATCGGGGTTTGTAGGATACCGGATGTCCGGAGAGATTTTACCGAGCCCTGGAGTTGAGTTTGCAGACAAGTACAAGCCGGTTGAGCCAAGAATGGCCACGGTGACAGGATTTCTTCAGTGTCTCGTACTAATAATTCGACTTAGTACGAGACACTGAAGAAGTCTGCACATTGCATCTGCACAAAATACGCGTATCTGTCAAGATAAGCAAAGGTAGTTGGAATTAAATGGAAAATACTAATTTTTCTTCTAATTTCTAGTTACTGGTATTCCCTAAACAGCTCAAACCCTCTAGGATTTAAGAAAAATTAGATAATTTTTAAGATAAAAACCGCCTGTAAGGAAAGTAAGAAAAACTGTTATTAAACGATACGTAGATAAGAAAAAATCTAAGTTTATTCTGCAACGTTTCTTTAAATTAAATGATTTAAAAAATTTTAGAAAAAAAGTCCTCTACACCATAAGAGTAAAAATTATTTTTTTCATTATGAGCATAAGCGGACCACCCTAGTCACCAACCAAACTAAAAAATAGATCTCTTTTAGATTAAACCCTCCGAACACATCATATGACTAAAGTTAGTAGTTTTCGAGTTATTGATTTTTGTTGTGAAATTCGGCCTTTCGTACCACAATGCAATTCTAAAGATTCTAGACATTATTAAACGGCATCTTCAGAAGATGGAAGAGAAGCTAGTTTCGTTAATAATTTCAAGAAAAGTTGCGGAATAAGTTTTGCAAAACCTCATGCAGACATCGGGAGTAAAGTTTCGGAATTTCTTGAGGAATAAACAATACATTTTTAAATCTATGAAGTATTTTACATGTTCACTACAGTTCAGATCAATGATCAATAAGAAGATTTACGATGTTCCATCGTACTTATGAAGTGAAATAGCTCCACGGGACGGATATTAGACATTTTACAGTTTTTCTAAAATACCTACGGTTCTGCAATCTATCCCAATATGAATACAGATCTTTTTGTTTCATATAGATCAACAAGAAGTTTTACGATGTCCGAAGAGTTGAAAAGTGCCACGGGCTATCATCACACTGTAATATACACTATATACAGTATATTATAGAATTCCTAAGAAACTCCAAACTATCCATGAGTTCAAATCTTGATGTTCAGCGCATGCTCGACAAGGTGGTTAGCCATGACTCAACATCTTTTTGACTGAGAAAAACTTCATGAGATTTTTATTACATACATATGTACATATGAAAGTATCTCAGAGTAGGTACGGTACTCCGAAACTGTTCTTGAGTTCAGATCATAATATTCTATAATATTATCATGGATATTTAAGATCTCTCGATCGTATACATGCAGTGTTTGCCCGTTTCGTATGTCACCGAATGATTCACATGCTTTTTCTTCCTGAATGATAATAGATAACTCATTTACTCCTGTGAGGCTTGTCTATTCCTATATGCTACGAATCATCGCACAAGGATTTTTTTCGCTATTCTTCAGTGACAAATAGGGAAGCGGAACCTTTTCTTACCATAGTACATATATCCATCACATTCTGCAGCCATCCAACTCAAACGTTAAAAGATGTTTAATTTCTAACATCTAAAATTCATTTTTTTCACACGCCTATGACCGCGTATGACACATTGTTGAAGATTTCTGGTTCATAATTTTATAACGTTTATCAAATAGGTTATATATACTTTTAATTATTATGTTTTATATCTCCAATTATTATTTTGATCTTTTCTTCTCCTCTTATGATTGAGAAGTATCTAGTGCCTTGAATACAAGAAGCTAAATTGGAATCTGCGGTAGGCTTTTGCACTTATTACTGAATTTATTTTTTATTTCCGGTTTGCGAATGGACGCTTTACTAAATCTGAGCTGATCTGATTCGTGCAGCGCTTTGTGCCTTTTGTGTCTGATTTTACAGTTCAATTTTTGTCATTACTGTGTCATAACTCACAATATCATTATATTTGATGATATTGTTTTATTGATTTTGTTTCATAGATTATTTAACCGTTACTTGTTGTTTTTTAGGTCCAAATGTCTTTAATTCCCTTTTATTTGAATCTTCCCTGTTTCAGGAGCAACTCCTAACCCAGGAGCAATAACTATTGAGTCAGCAGAAATAAAAGTGGATTGCAGTTATAAAATCAGCATCAAGTAGCAAATAGTGACCATGGCAACAGTAAATTAAAATGTATAAATGTTAGTTCTGTAAAATTTCAATAGATTTAACAAACTTTTTCAAGATACCCCAAATCACTTTTTTGGTGAATTGCTGCTATCGCTGAGAACAAACGAAAACGCTTAAGCGCGAACCACTGAATTCTACACTTTAACAATTTACAACATTTCTTGCATTTCAGGATCAACCGAATGAAGATCATATATAATAGATACGAATGCTTGTAGTATTTTTCATTTACATAAATATATGCACTATTATATAAATCATTCATGGGAATGGGAGGGACCATCAGGGCACCCGATTGAAGCACTCTGGATGGGGAGAGTGGGAATGCCAACTCCCCATTGCTAACAGTTTGTGAATAGAGGGCGGGCTCTTCTCCCCGCCCATTGGGGCATCCTCATGTTAGATAGCTTGCTCTTTTGACCAATTGTTCAGTCTTGTTGTTGGAAGGAGATTCTTTATATCCCTGTGGATACGTATAAGTGATGTTGCCTATCGATCCACCCAACCCCTTTTTGGCCCTTCATACAATGGCATGATTAGGATAATCAGTGGTTATTAAAGCTTGATCAAGTCTAACAGCGAGGAGAGCTCACTGCTGTCGGACTTAGTTTCCGTGCTACAATGGGTGGAAGTACATATCATACATCATACTGTTATTTCAGTTTTTCTAAAACATGCAACACATCATCTTGTATTTAATAATGGCGTAAACCTGACTTACGGCCTCCAGGTGGCTTCTGTACAACTTTGTCAAAGATATAATAACTTCTAACCTCCTGGGCTGGTTCGTCACCGAGTAGTAAAATATCATGATCTAAACTCAAGAACAGTTTGGATGTTAGAAGAGTTGAAAGAGTTAGTTTCTGAACAAGTTTTCAGAACAAAAATCCTCTGTTACTCTTAAAGCCGAATTTCTACAGCAAATTTTAATCTTTGACCATTTATAATCCATGAGGCTATGTCAGATCCTCAACAAAAAAAATAAATAAAAATAAAATTGCATAGCCAATTATGGATGGAAATATTCCAAAATCGATCGCTGAAATGTTTCAGATTTTTTTATTTTTTTAGCTTGACGTCTATCGACTTGAAGTTTCGGATGAGATTTTTTAGTTTTTTCTGTATGGGAAAAGTAGTATTTTCAATCCAGAGGGTTTGAGCTGTTCAGTGGAATACCTGTAACTAGAAATTAGAAGAAAAAATTAGTAACTTCCATTTAATTCCAACTACCTTTGCTTATCTTCGACAGATACGCGTATTTCGGTCTACAATGTGCAGACTTTCAGTGTCTCGTACTAATAACTCGACTACTCGATGAATACTAATTTTTTCTTCCAAGTCCTAGTATTTTCAGTTTTTATTCTTATCGAGTTCTTATCGAAGAAAGCGCCTTGTTATCTCGTGGCACTCTTTTATGAAGCATTTAAATCAAACCATGCTATTTAAATACTGAAATAATACCAATACAGTATGTTCTAGAAAGTTTAGTATGTAACAAATAACATTGTAAGGAATGTATCGAAAATAAGCTATCCACGTACATTTGCGTTTTACTTATTTGCATGATTTAAATTTTTCGTTTTCAAAATGTCGTGATTTGAAGAAGACGTGAATATTAAGGTTTTGATAATGTGGTTACGTCAAAGGATGTAACTATGCAGACAATTCTCGAGTAATTTTTCAAATGGACGTAAGTAAGTTTTTGGACGAGAATGAGAAAATCAGCATTGAACTTTTTGAGTTTATTTTTTATTTCTATTTGAAAACCGGACACACTTATCCCAATTAAATTCCACTGAATGACATATTGGTAGAAGATATTACATCACTGTGCTTAAAAATAACACTAGGAGTGAAAATTGCGATTGTGAAGAGGGCCTTCGAAAAGACTGGTAAAGCAGCTGAGAGTATGCGGGAGTTCAAAAAATATCTATCAATCATCATTGCCAAAGACGCCATCCCTCTAGGTCCCCTATAGAAGAGCTATCATTAGAGAGTGTTAAACATCATCTCACCAACATCATCTCACTAGTAAATAACTACCTTAAAATGCCGATGAGCAATCGTAAAGTGGCCTTGGGAAAACTTGAAGGTGGATACATTTTTCGTAGGCACGAATAACAAATATTTTCATATGCCTCTATGTCGAAGACTTAGAACTAGACGTTTGATTGTACAATAGTTATTCCCATATAAATTTTAAAAGGTGATTTAAACGATCTTTTGAACCTCCTCAAATTGATATGCTATGCAAGGTGTTGTTATTCAATAGGTTTGTTATGCTGCTGTTATCTGATGGGGCCTAAAGTAGCCTAGTTGGTAAGAGCAAAGTTTACACTGCCTTAGGCGGTGAGTTCGATTTCCCGGTTCCGTCGAGGGAATTTTTCGGTTTTGAAATTTTCTCGACCTCCCTGAGCATAGAGTATATTATTGCGCTTGTCAAACAGTATGCAAACTCATGGATTGGTGTTGGCATAGAAAGCTGATGTTGAAGCGCCTGTCTATGCTCAAGTGTAAAATTTCGTCTTTGGGAAATGTAAATAATAGAATTATCCTATTAATTTTTTTTTTATATTTCAAAGTTATCCTGTCATTTGAGGAACTTTCCCAATTGATGTAGAAATATTGCAGAATTGCAATGCACTATCAATTTAACTCTCGTTCTGTTAGAATTAGTCACTGTTCTGATATCAGCCCAAAAATGTCTAACGCCAATTACAAATCTGCATTGATCATTGTTGGTATTACTAGGTCGATTTCAGCATTAATTTTCAGCCAACATCAATTACAGAGGATGTGCAAGCTTGCCAGCAAAAGAAAATCAACGAGCTTGTCATTTGTAACGTTTCAACATTCGTTGAAAGCATTTCATGGAGCTTACTTCGTGAAAAGCTAAATAATTCCATGTGTTTTGCAAAAGCCAAGGGAAAACATCGCACAACTCAAGCGCATGCTCAGTAAGAATTTCCTTTTCCCGGTGCAATTCAAAAATGTCTCACGTGAAAGCACCTCTGTTTCGATTCGAAAGTGTTGGATTGGTGGAATTAGTAGCACGTGGTTTCAGTATGGATAGAGCGAGGATCATTTGTCAACGTTTGCTGTTGTATAATAACTATATTATGTATAACTTTATCTCTATAAAACGAATCATTCAGGTTATTCATCTTCAATTTCATGAAGTAAAGTTTGCCCATTAGGTGTTATTACGCCACTGGAATACGTTGTTACATTTATACATGTTTTGGAAAACTCCTGTAAAACTGCTTCCTCTGCTACAATTTCTCACGTAAACTTGACAAAGAGCTGCAACTAAATAAAATATTGTCAGAATAATTCAAAACTCTATGTCAAACAGAACCCAGCTGCTACACCAGAAGAAGACCTGTCTGAGACAATAATCGGACTTAGCTGTTGGTTGACAATAGGGGGAAAGTAAATTTTAAAAAGTTGTAAAATTATTGAGTAAAATTTGATTTCAACTAGATAGTTGGTCTACTCAGTTTCATTACTTTCAGGCAAAAGTTCAGAAGAAGTATGATTTCAAGTTATTGGTTTTTTTAAAGAATGTTTCCAGCATGCAATGAAAATCACCCACTAGCCGAAATGATTGACGGTTAGAACGTATGGTATTCCATTCAGTAACTTTTGGCCACATCAGAAAACGTTCAAATCAAATTAAATTGGGCGAGATATGTTAATGATTTTGAAATAACTGAATTTTATGCGTTTCCTCAATATGTTGTCATTCGTACACTAAGGTAATAATCTTATTGTCTGCTATGTAAATACATTGTATACTCTAAGCTATTTAAAACCATCCGTCAAAGATTATTGTTCCCCTAATCCAATTTGCATTCCCGTTCCCTGCTCCTCGTTCTCAACACGGTGCGACATTTTAATCACATAACCACCTGCATTCTCCTTCAGACACACATGGAGCTCGAAAGAAATCAACACAAACAGCACCGATCGTCAGGCATTCGGTTATTAAATTCATCTCCGCCGTTGTGTTGTCGGTTAACTACCTTTCGCGAGGAAATTAAATTCACTGTTGGCGAAAGGTGGACTAAAAATAACATTTGCAAATGAAATGAATTGAATTAACGTTTGAAGCAACAAGAGACCACAACGACGGTCACAAACGTCATTTTTGAATAAGTATGTTGTTGTCTGTCGCCGGTCGCGTGGTGCCGGCTTGAAACGATCGCAAATCCCAGTTCCGTCAGCGATAGCTAGCCGGCCCGGGTTCTAACAAATAAAGAAATAGGGCATTATTAAATTAAGAAAGACTAGATTATAATGATAGAGCTAAAAATATCGGTTTATTTTGTATACAACCAGATGGGACAACCTGCCCACACGCGAGGTTTACGGGCGTGAAAGATATACAGGAGAAATTCAACCACTTGCCACAAGCACATGAATTGTATATCTTGAAATAAACACACGTGACGATGGTCTCGGATTTGGCTGATTTTACCACTTGGCCCCGAACGCACGAATAGATTCTGGGGGAAAATTTGGAAGACTCGTAAACAGAGCGTTCTTTGTGTACATTTGATCTTTGGTTACATTCTGTCAGGAATAGTTTAAAGAAGGCAATAAAAGTGGAATTGCAAGAAAATACGAATGCTGTGTAATTCTTGACCGACCTTTGATGACACGATCGTTTTGGTTCAGCTTTTGGCTTTTGGATCTGTGCTTTGTTGATGGAAACTCAGGAGTGGATGTGGAGTTACATGGTTGTTCAGTTAGAGGCCGCATATTAAAGGTATCGGTTTTCGTTGTTTGTGGAACGTTCATCAAGTATGTCACACATTTTATCCCATTTTATACTCTCAGACCTCCCATTGTCAAATATTGTGTATTGGATATCAAACCATTTTTGTATGGATGGATTTGTTTTCGTTCAATAAACATAAACAGGAGCTTACTACGTTTGCACACTGACCGGTGAGGAATGTTTATATTTGATTCAGGAATGCGTTCCCTCGTTGGCACCCACACCAGGTGATTCCTGACCAGCATGCCGAGAGAGGATCATCATTCAACCTCGAGCCAACCGCTTTATGCTGGTAACCTCTATGGTAACGCCATGGAACAACGTTTTTTTTAAGGCTTATTACCAAGGTCCTTGCTGAATATGAAGAGATCAAGGTAGGCTTTGCATGTAGACGGACGTCAAGTTTGATTTCTCCGTGGCATTTTTTTTCGCTCTACAGAAAAATGAAAATGAATATATATTGTTAAGACAATATTCATACGATATCCATTGGGGTTCGTTGCAACGAGCAAGTCGCCGACGCCGCAGCTCTTGGCGGTTTTCCGTCCTTCTGATTCTTTCCTGGCTTCCGACTTTTCAAGATTGTTCTTTTTTTGTCCATTATCCACAAACAAAACAGACACTATTACAGGCGTGTGCTCACCAGCACTGTTCACTTCTACCGCCTGAATAAACACGAACGTTTCGGGGACAGCCATCAGTGTCCTGGGAGACTATGTACTTCCGCAATCGGCACATTTTTACACACTGTATGGTCACTTTTTAGTGGCGCCTATCCGGGTAGCAAAACACCATCGAATTTTTTGACGGATTTCATGAGAAATTTGGACACTTTTTCTCGAAACGCGTGAGACCGAACTTTTCCTTTCGACGCTACTTTTTCCCTCCTTTCAAGAGCACACTGGACACAAACGACGACAACCGAAAACTAATGCACTAAAACACTGCATAATGTATTCTTCTCAATGTATGCTTAGAAATTTCAATGATTTCAAAAATTGAAGGGAAAATGGAAAAATCTGACATTGAAAATCCAAAACGTCCGCCCTCTCCCAAAGCTTACTTCGATCTCTCACAATTAGTTGCTGTTTTGTCTAAAAACTGTTTGCTATTTTGCACGACTGCGAACAAGTTGGTATTCAAGCTTTTGGAAGTATCTGGTGGAAACAGGATTAATTTGCTGGCGTGATCGTAGAGTGGGCCCAGATCACAGTTATTTTGAAAAAAAATTGAACATTGAAGAATATGAGTTACATTGGTGTTTATGAGAAGCTGGCTACAACCTAAGCGGTCATGCTTCTGCTCATGAAACCTGTACAATTCTCCAAAAATGAACTCATTGGAAGTTGTATCTGTACGAACAGTTAAGTCCAAGCCCCAAGCCCAAATTGTACCAGCACAGCGCCCAAACCGTAGGGAGTAGCATCAACGTACAATTCTGTCTTATCGTCTTTGATGAACTACCTCAGCTTATTGAACACGTACAATACATCATATTTGAGGTGTTCGTAATCCTCGTCCTCAAGATCCTAATTCCAAAAGAAACGGTATCGCTTTGCAAATTCTCGAAGTCTTTGGGTTTTATTTTCTACAAAGTTTAGCATGTCTAAGAAACTTTTGACTTCGGATATAGTTTCTGGTAGTCCTTTGGTAAACCTTTGATAGCCAAAATTTAGTGATCCGCTATTTTCCATCAATCAAAGCAAATTGTGAACCCAATGAAGTTCACAGATTAGTTTCCAAAAACACATTTTTCTTCATTAATTTTTACATTATGATTTTTCTTAGCTATGTTTTTGTCATGTCATGTTCCAAGTCTTTCCCGAAACCATTTTGTCATCCAGATAATTAACGGGTTCTTTGCAACTCGATAAAATGACAGTTTGAGGCGCTTCCTGAAAGAAAGTGATGAAATGAAATTATGAAAACAATGTAAAAATATGAAAATAAGCACTTAAAGTACGCCACTAATTAGAGAAAAAGTTATACAAGTATTAAGTTTCACAATATGATGGCCCTCATCCGTGGATTGGGTGAACCTCAGTCATTGTTCATCAAAAATTATAAATCTAAATCACCTATATCATTAGCGCGTCGAGTTTTTAAATGTAAACGTCCGTAGTGCACCTTTTAAATCCCACTCGTTAGCACCAGTCCCAGCCCCTCGCGGTAACATACCAGCACCACCACCAAGACCGCTTCCCACAAATAGACATTCTCAACATGCACCTCCACCACTACCTAGAAATAACTATCAACCTCCTCAAACACATTTAAACAACTTTATCCCCTAATTGTTATGTTTTTGTATTCTCCGTGCGTGGAGTAACGATTATGATGTAGAAGGAGATGTTCGCTCATCACCATGAGGCACCAGCCTGTTGTGGTGGCGGATTCGTCCGTGCCTCGACCTACCCCGCAGTTGGATGTTAGGCAAACGGTGACGTCCTTGGTTCGCGTACTACTTTACCCATGCCCTTTCGCTCAATTTTCAATCATCTGTTCTATTTCCAACCTACCGTACACTGACGGAACTTTCAACACTTTCTCTCCATATCTTTCATTCTAGTAAACATTACTGCCCACTCTTAGTGCCTCATGGTGATGAGTGAGCATCTCTTTCTACAACTTTATCCCGTCTAAACGCATTCCCAAACTCATTCCCCCGCTCAGAATAAACGGCCATATTCGTCCCAAACCCAATAACTATTCCCATTCCGAACACAGTCTCAGAATGCACCAAATGTGTTTGCCCCAAATAGAAAATTCTACCAACAGCAACCAAAGCCAGAACCTATGGATGTATACAAATCCATTCATTCACGTATGTTAAATTATGGAAAAAGACCTAATTCTAAAGCTGCAAGACAGATATATGAGTCTATTACTTACTTACTTACTTATGTCTCCTGTCTATTCCTAAGGTTGCATAGGGCCAACGTGAACGACCGCTATAGCCTTGACCTTTGAATTTGAATGTTTAGCCCGATAAATCAGAATTTTTGAAATAATCTGTAGAATTTTTGGAATATGTAATTACCTTACGGGGAATAAAACCAATCTTGAAAAAAAAATCGAAGCTATAGAAAAATGGCCAGAACCGAAAACCCTTGAATTCAGAGGACTTTTAGGATCAAAGGATTTCGTAAAACAAATAAATTACCTTTGGAGGTACGGAGCAAGAGGCTTTCGACAAACTTAAAACTTTTATCACTTTTATTGACATTTTAACATATCCAAATTCTAACAAACCATTTTTAATAACAACCGATGCGTCTAACTACGCCATAGGAGCAGTTCTTATTCAAGGTGAAATGGGAAAAGATAAACCAATTCGCTTTGCCTCTCGAACTCTAAACAAAGCCGAAGAAAACTTCTCCGCCACAGAGAAAGAAACGCTTGTAATATACTGAGATTGAAAGTTTTTAGGAAACTAAAGGATGGTACGGTCAAAATTTGGTCGACTCAAATATGACGTAGTTTGTGCATTTAAAAAACTTGAACACCCCTTATTTTGTAGGTGTATTAGTATGGAATGTTGACTCTATTTTGTTTTTTTTTGACATTTTCTATTCTGTTGTCAAAAGGCTTCGAAGCAAGGAGAGCAGCGTATCGAAATATTGCACCTCCATAAGCAAATTGCAAATAATTCCCACGCCGAATTGGCAAAATCACCTAATATTCCATATCAACCGTGATGAATGTTATAAAAGTGTTCGGAGAACGTCTGACGGCTGCCAGGAAGGCGGGATCAGGAGGAAACCGGAACCAGGAAGCCGCAGCGACCGGAAGAATAGTTGCTAGCATTTTCAATCGCAAATTGGGAATCTGGACGAGCCGGACTGTCAACATATAAGGTTACAGTGATACCAAGTCGAGATGATAAGCAAAACATAACAGCCGAAGGAAGAGCGTGTAAGTTGTACTCGAGTTTGTAGAATAAGGTTGATTGCACCGTAATGGACCATGCAACATACGCCAATGCTTGTTTCAAGTAGCACCCAGGTCAAGAGCATTATATTCCGGAAAAGGGAAGGTTCAAGATAAGTTTAAGCAAAACAAAAATGTTAAAGTTCCCGAGAAAATGATTGGTTTGTCGAGCGATTTACACCGATTAAGCTAAAAAGCAAGAAATTCGTGACAACTGACACTGCCAACTCAAGGTATATATATATATATATATATATATATATATATATATATATATATATATATATATATATATATATATATATATATATATATATATATATATATATATATATATATATATATATATATATATATATACATATATATGTAAAAGAATGCTTGCAAAAACGCTTATTGCCTTTTCTTGAAGAATATATTTTAGCTCTATGCTGTTTTGGAGATGTTTGCAAGACCTCCTGCTTGCCACAACGGAAAAATGGCTCAGGAATGGTATATCGCCAATTTGCATACCGTACCCAAGGAGAAAACTGTCCAAACTTGCCGGAACTGCGTCCAATTGAAAAATATTGGACAATTCGTAAAGAAAGACTTCAAGAGAGCTCAAAAAACAACAGCGGATATAACAGCGGTATAAAACTTGATGGATGGTATGAAACGTTAAGCTCGACTGTTCGTATTTGGAAAATCCGGAAGCCTAATCAAATAATTCCCTGCGTTTTGTAAACGATGAACTTCAAAAGAAATAAAAGATTTGGTCATTTATATAATGCACTAATGAGTGTGTGCTTAATCGATGTTTGACCAATTTTTGAGCGGTTCACCAACTCTATATGTACGGTCAAAAATCGCAGTCATAACCGATGCATGAAACTGACGTGTCTGCTTTATGCATGCGTCGTTTTCGCGAATCACAATCGGAACGTTGGTATTCGTAATTTCGAAGACCTTCGACTACCGGATGAATATCATGAAATTGACGGCCGCGTGCTTTGGAAGCACTGCTTGAGTCGAGTACAAAATCGATTCACTCACTCCGACACAACATGTCGGCCGAGCGTCGGTAGTATTTCCACATTTCGTGGTTTTGTGCTAGCGACCCCAGATTATCGCGAAGGAGTTACATCAGCTGAGTTTTGAAACGCCAGTGGCGACACCCTTTTCCGATTTGCAAGGACCTCCGGACATACATGAACCGGGTTTGCAGCGCTTGTCGCTAACTGTCGCGATGAATCGATGACTTCTTGGCGGTTGCCAGTTCGATATAGAGTGGCTACTCACGTGGTGGCGTTTGATTCCCGGACAGAGTGTCAAGAAGTGCATAAACAGACCAGTGCGTGTAGTAGACGGCCATTTGCTTGTCGAATGCGATCTACACAAAGATCTCTATGCGCATTGACGTGCTGACCCAGAGCTGCCACAGCATTTCGAGGATACGCATCACCATGTGGTGTACAGGTTTTATTCTCCTGCAGGCTGTAGTATACGGACAGGCGGTTTGGCCACGTTAATTTTTGCGCTCGCTTATGTCGAAGTGCGTAAGAGTTGGAGTACGAGGCAACGTCCGAGCATATGTGACGCCCAGCGAATGAATCTGAGAGTGTAACGGGCAAGTCGGCAATCGGTGCGATGTATCAGAACTATATAACGTGAACTATCTCGTATTTGCAAATCCTTACACACCTACCTGCCTGGTTCGGAAGATTAGTGAGCATTTCGCAAGTCTGGAAGTGTGTCGCAGTGCCCTTCAGCCAACCGACATCGGTAATGCTCACTATGCAGGTGCATTATTGTGCAAACGACAACGCCGTTCTTTGGTTGAAGAGTTAGGCGAGATCAGAAATAATGATATGACGAAGTTAAAAGTTAGAAACACACAATAGAAATAGACAACCACCGCCAGAATTGGAAACGGGACAATCCTTTTTTGCAAAAGATAAAGTCTTTAAAAGTAAACACAAACGAATTTTCAAAAAAACATTTTGTTCAAACCAATAACAGAGTAACAGTGAGAAACGAGAAAAATCAAAATTTACTCAAATCAAGCATAAAGAATTCCAACATACAACACCAAACTTAATATTGCTTCAAATCCATCACCCATCCCTCCTCTAACATTTTCTTCTTATTTCAGCATACCACCCATCCTGGCATCCCTCCAAATCCGAAACCTTGATAAAAACCGCATTGCAATTGTAAAACTTAGAGACGGAAGAATATTAGAAGGGTACTCAAAAATTATACACACTGTAAACGTCACATCCATTCAAAAAACTATCATATCTCGAAAAAAATGTAATTGAAAACTAGTTCAAAGCCTATATTAACACACAGAATTGAAAATTTAATAAACAATCTAGCACAGGGGAATCCTCTAAAAAGTAAAAGAATCAAAAGATAGGATGCTCTATGCAGCGGATGGAAATGGATGACTGGATCTCCTGATTCAGATGATCTCAAGGCTATTAATAGCTCAAATATCAATTATCTTGTAGACAATACAGGGTGCGGCAGAAAATAATGCGAACATTTGTTCTATAGCTTTCCCATTTTCAACTAATTTAAGCAATAATATCAACATTTTCGAGTGCAGTTATCTTTATAAAGTCTTTTTAAACAAATTTATTCAATGTGTTCTCGTTTTTTATTAATAACATCCTCGAGCCGACGCCGGAAGCCAGAGCATGCCTTTCGACGTAGTCCTCCGACATTGACTGCCATGCGTGTTATGGTTGACTTGTTTTACATAGGTGCGCTTGCAGGCTCGTGTTACAACATATGCCCAAATCAAATAATCCAACGGATTAAGATCTGACTGCTAGGGGCTACAAACCTTCGGCCATTGTTGGCTGATTGGACGTGTGACACGGCGCTCCATCCTGCTGTAGGACAACGTTTTGGTCCTCGGAGAAGTTGGCCTTCACCCAGGGAAGCACTTATCCTTTAAAATACCGATATACACTTCGGTATTGATTTTAACTCACGACCAAGTAGAGATGAATAAAATATTTGTAATGAGTGTTATAAACTTGACTAACTATTTAAATGACGTAACTTTGATTGATTCTGAAAATTTTAATGAAATATCAAAAGAAATAAACGAATCTGATCGGATAAACGATTAAATTGAAGCTATTAGAAATGCAATTATTTTCTCAAAATTAAATATTCTGTATAATAAATTTGTTAACCCCAGAGGAAACTGAAGAAATCGAACTAGATTAAAGACACAAGGAATCCACCAGCACCTGTAGATGAAGCCTTGCAGTTTGTTACTACATCGGTCGTCACCAACGAAGAAGTCATCTTGTATATCATCGTAGGCATCCTTAACTTCAGCAAAACTACCTTTCAAGAACTTGCATTAGAAAATTCAAATATTCTCCATCAAATAATAAAAATGTTCATTTAAAAATACGAAACGTTTTATGGGAATGTAATAAAATATACCCGGCTTAAGGGAATGTTCCAAAAGAATGTGGTAGGTTCCATAAGCATGATCAATTTACGTAGGTGGAACGTTAGCCATCTCAAGACCCTACGTTAGTAACGTTACCCCAGCACGACTTCACCTTGCAGGTATGCTGCTCCATGTAGTGAAGCACCATACTGCAAAAAATGAGCGTTGTAGGGTTAACGTCAATTACCCTGGTGCCTGGAATAGGGTCTGGGGTGCTTTTGCCGTTCCCTACCCTATTATTTTTTAACAATAAGATTGTTCGCTCCGACAGAGATGCTACATGGGATGAGATAATTCTTGTCCATGTTCCAGATGTATTCAGCGTTACATGATTCTGCTTACCGGATCACTGCACCGAGAGTTTGGCAGTTGATTTCCAGAAAGATAAACAGCCACGCCTTAAAAACAATCCAGAATATAACACCCCAGCAAGGACATTCAATTCACTGCTAGCCTGAAGGTCGCCTAAAAATAAATAGTTATTTTTCTAGGTATAACGTATGGGATAATTTTAGGTATTAGCGACTATCCCATGTCACTAGTAGTGGCTACTGACGACAGTCGCCTTCTTCATCACCTAGTCAGCACTGTTCGACCAGTGATTCTTTCCGAAATCCGCCGAAAACATCCAATAGATGTGAATCTTCAAATGCATACCGGATGGCTCTCATGTGCTTCGAGCGTCTTAAGATAAGATGGCTGAGCGTGCGCACAAATCATCATATCTTTATGAGTAAGTTAAGTACCCAACCTACTGTGTCGGTAGAATACACACTTCAAACACGGTCCGCGCAAATTAGCGACCGATAGCCACTGTGGTTGCGTTTCAGCTGGGTAAGCTCGATGGATGCGCGTAGGGTGTGGTGTGATAGATTAAAATAGCTACGAACGGGTTTACGAAGATGGTCAAAACAAACGGGGAAATTATTGGGCACTGTGAAAATTACGCTTCATTTACGTTTAATATTTATTCGTTTATTTGATCTTGTTTCTAAGGTGGTGGATGAATTATGAATGGATACATTTGAAATTCAACATAAGCAACACTTAATATCTTAGTTGTAATTAATTTATCATGAAAATAAGAATATAAATAGAAAAAAAAACATTGAAATGAATTCTAGAGTGTGAACTTTAAGTGGAGTACCTGAAACTATTAAATAAGAAAAAAAATTTGGCTACTCTTTATTGCAACTTCAGTCGAGCATTAGTACACGATACTGAAGAAGTTAGCACATTGTAGACGAAATACGAGTATCTATCAAGATTACGCAATGAAGGTAGGAGGAATCACCTAATCTTTCTTCTCATTTTCTAAGTAAGTGTATCGAACTGGAGAGTTATCGAACTGGAACTGCGTAATGTGATTCTGCGCTTTTGGTTTAATTTACATCTCTAGGTAATTACTTCATTGATCTCATATTTGAGTAGAAATGAACATCAATATTCGTTTGGAATAATGAGTAGACATGAAAAAATGCGCCAGTGAATTTAACGAACCAAAATAATCGTATGTACTACATTTTGAAATCTAGCTGAACAATGCGTAAGGTCCTAAGTAACGGCTTTTTAGAAACATGTCTCAAGTATTTCCAAACTAC